>OZ002734.1:4049946-4271025 GCA_963924305.1 Polygonum maritimum
GGCTTGGCCCGTCTGGCCCGCGGGCTGACCGGGCCGGGCTTTTTCGGCCCATGATGCCGGGCTGGGCCGGCCCGCACCGTTGGCCATCACTACCCCAGACCTTACTCTTGCGGGATTATACAGTACTTCATAAATAGCTCTTCCTTCAAATGCCGAATTCGTTACAATCTTTTTCAATAAAATACCAAATATTTATTACTCTAACGCTATACATTGTTTCTACATAAAGTTGGATGGAAGCCTAGAAACAAGTTGAGCTCCCACACCCTTCTGAATACAAAAGCTCAATCTATGAGAAATAAAAGTACCACTTTTAACATTGTTAGAGTGGCTAATAGCGAGAGACTTAATACGCGCGAGCGTGTCTAAAGCCTCCTCGTCGAATTTCCCAAATGTAGAAAAAGCAAAGGGAATAAATTTGTATCCGTGCTCCTCACATTTGAATTCATACTTCCTTCTTTTCTTCTCAATTACCAAAAGCTGAACTAAATAGCTCGGCCCGACCACGAACCCGTCCTTTAGCAGGCCCAATTCGTTCAACCGCTTTGTTTTTGTGACGAAAGTTAATTCAGCTGATAAGCAATCAGTACGAAACGACGGACTCGGGAGAAAGAAAGAAGCTTCATCATCATCGCCGGCTCATCGTCTCTGCCTCCTCAAAGTGTACAAATTTATCCCCAAAATTGATCGGTTCGAACTTCTCCTTCTCCATTGAATTTTGTTTCTGATGTCTTTATGTGCTCTTATTTCTCAATTGAGAAATATCCAAAATTTCATTGTTCATAGGCATCTGTTTCTGTATTTTTTGACATCACAAAGATCTGATTAGGCCTCTATTTCTGGCTGCATGCTCCTAGATTTGGAAGTCTACTTATGAATCCAACAAAACCCTAGTTCTTGTTTTTCTATTTGAATAGGAGAGAATTTGTTTTTGTGTGTATATTAATGGTGGTTCTTACATATTTGTGTGTATAACTATTTTGTTGCAATCTTGTGGTTTGCCTTGATGGTGTGATGTAACTAGTCAAGTTTAAGGGTTATAGCTGTAAATTGTAAGTCCACTAAATATTATACAAGTTGACACATATTAAGAACAACATCTAAGAGGTTTGCTCCTGCATAATGAAATACCCATTTGGGAACACATAATTAGAAGAATGTACATTGAAAGATGATTTATACCTGTAGCCATGAAGAAACCTACCCACTGTCGCCTGGTAGAGAACTTAGAAAATTTTGTGTTTGGCTGAGAACTTAGAAATATTTGTGTGATGCTGTTTATGCAATGTTTTATAGTGAAATCAGTTTTGATTTTTCCTTCAACCATAGTGGCACGTTGTGATGTCAAATTTGTATTGATCTTTCAAGAAGCAAATTCTAGGTTTTAGGCAGTCGTGAATCATCCTCTTTGTATGTGCTGCAATTCGTTGTGGATTTGCCTCTTCTATGAGACATTCATCATCTTATGTATTGTTTTTTGTTGTTTGTGTTGAATCATTGATCGTCTTTTTTTTCGCTTGCAATTTGCAGCTGGGGCAATGTTTAAGAACACTTTTCAATCCGGATTTCTTTCGATTTTGTACAGCCTCGGGTAGGTTTCTTCATGGCTACCGGTACAAATAACATCTTTTAATGTGCATTCTTCTAATCTTATTTCTAAATGGGTGTTTCATTATGCAGGAGCAAACCCTTACAAATATGGGATAAAGAAAGTAAGCTTTCTGCACTGGTTTTGGTATTATCATGTAATGTCTAGAAACAAGCTCATTTTACAGGAAATGTGTATTTGCCTAATTTTCTATTCACTACGGCGCATGTATTCAATTTAAAAACACTGATCAGTACCAATGTTATGCTCTTTCTTGTTAAAAATATTCCTTCATCAAATAAAGGCACAACTTTTTCTAGACTTTTGGTTCTGTAAGAGTCAATATGCTGTATTGTAAATCTGGCATGTTTGAATTACCAAGTGATAAGATTATCTGCACGATAGCTGATTAGCTTACTCTTTCCGCAAGTGCTTAATGCACCATAAATGCAATTCTTCTCCTGGCTTTCTACATGTTACTAAATAGATACTTAGATTCTCTGTTGGTTGCCTATGTGACTGTTTTAAAATGTGTGGAAATTAGAATAGGTAGTTATATAAGCTAATTTGGCACCTTTTATAGGGAATGAAGGGCTTCGGTTTTATTAGTTTTTCTGGATAGGGAAGGCTAGACAATACTTGACATGGATTCAGAACCCTGCTGAGAAAGTTATTCTCTTTCGTGTATACAAGTAATATATGAGAATTCAGATGTGCCTTGCTCTTCAATTTTTATTTTTATTTTGCTGTAAGTGCTGAATTGGGCATTGATTGGCTGTTTTGATCTCCTATTAGAAGCCACAGACTGATTCCTTTGTAATGATACTAGTGTTACAGATGTGAAGTCAAGTAATTGCATTAGCTTCTTTTTTGTGCTTATAGATGTAATTTATTTAACAATGCTTGCAGTTTCTGATGGGCATGTCAAGCGTCCGATGGATGATGACATTCAGTCTAACGCCCTTGAGATCATAGGCTCAAACATCCAGTCTACATACATCACATGCCCAGCTGATCCAAATGCAACACTTGGCATCAAGCTACCGTTCCTTGTTCTTATAGTTAAGAATCTAAAGAAGTACTTCACATTTGAGATCCAAGTCCTGGATGACAAGAATGTTAGGCGGCGCTTTCGATCTTCAAATTATCAAGTCTGTAAGTTTACCAGATTATGCATCAGCATTATTGTAGTATGTCGTGTCACCTTCTTATTTGGACATCTAATATATACTACACTTATTCTGGGTTTTCTTGAATCTTTCCTCTCTCTCTTTTGATTGCCATTTTTGCTTTGTAAGATGGTAATTGTTTTATTTCTTTTGCTCCTTGCTTGTAATCCCTAACTTGTTGTTCTGAATAATAGAATGCGTACAATGCTTAATTATTTTGCTATTTATAGAAGTGCAAACAGATCTGGTGATCAACTTATGTATAGACAAAACGTGACATGTGTGGGATTGCAGGGTGTGACTCGGGTTAAGCCGTACATATGCACGATGCCACTGAAGATGGATGAAGGGTGGAACCAGATCCAGCTGAATCTTGCTGACCTCACCAGACGGGCATACGGAACCAATTACGTGGAAACGCTGCGGGTCCAGGTCCACGCGAATTGCCGGCTGAGGCGGATATATTTCTCAGACCGCCTTTATTCAGAGGAAGAATTGCCTCCAGAATTCAAACTCTACCTTCCTGTTCAGGCAAGTCAAATTTGATTCACTATGCAATGTGTTCTTACAATTCTGTTTCATGGAAACTGAACTTTACATTACTATATTCAAAAACTGCAGAAAGCCTGAGTGATTATTCGGACCACCACCAGCCCACATCTGCCTATTCTACTGAGACTGACATGTATTCTTCTTGGTGGACTGAACTGTTGTATTTGTGTGACTTTCAAGAGATGCATCTGTCTGAGCTCTTAACTGCTTTACCTAGACTACCTAATGTAATGTTGTCAGTCAAGAACACTTTCCAGTTTCCATTGTCAGTAGACTTGCACTTGATAAGTTTGTTTACAAGTTTACCTTTTTATACGATGCAATCTACCCTTTTGTTGCGTTTTTGTTAGTTATAGTAGTATTTGTAAAATTTTGCCTTCAAGGTTTTATGGGGTATCTCCGGATCTACAATGGGTTATATTTGAACTTGCTTCATCAGGAAGTGTACTATTGTGAAAATATGTAATTTTTTTGTTCTTGTCTATGCATTTGGAACTCTCGTGCACAAGCAGGATCGAGATCCTCAAATAGGGTCTTTTGGATCGAATTATGAGATCGATTCTTTGGATCGTAAGTTCCTATGTTATAACTAAAAGTATGTAAAGATAATCTAATATAGGGCATATTGTAATTTATGATGAACAAAATTTATAATTTCATGCAAATGAGACAAAAAAACTTGAGCCTAAGAAAAATACATAGATATAGACATTTGAAGGATCGTAAGAAACATTTGCAGTAGGATCGTAAAAATCGTTTATAAGATAGGATAGGATTGTTAGAGTTGTATGTAAAGTTGAATTTTAAGATCATGTTATGATAAGATCCTACTTAGTATCGTGGATTGTTTTGGATCGTAAGATCGTTGAAATTGTAGGATCGGGATTCTGATAACCTTGCTCGTGCATACACAAGGATCTTTTCCATCACGGATTGATTTAATTTTTTTTGTTTTTTAATATATTTCTTTCCTAAGATAATACATTAAAGTATATTAATTTTTATTTGATTATTATTTTAATAACTTCCTTCCCTAAGTGTGCACGAGAGTTCTACAAAAAATATTTTCTAAAATTCTAAACATAAAAAATGTAATATAGCCTCCTCTTACAAAAACTATTTTCTTTTTTCGGTAGAACAACAAAAAATAAAACTTCTAAAGTGTTGCCTCCTCCTCTTAAAATCTTTTTAAGTTAGCTTACGTGCTTGTTACATTCTAGGGTCCGTTTGGTGACCACCTACGGAAATGTAAACGGAATGAAAACGAATCTAGATAATTTTTAGTGTTATGATACATTAATGTAACAAAATCTTTCAACATCTCACTCTTTGTAAAGATGAGGTAGAAGGGAGTGGAGAGATGATAACATATTTTTTTAGATAGTGACTTTTTGCACATAACATTGTCGACTTTTTACACCACGCCATTTAATGGCGTCACAAATGAATGGCATCCGATGTGTTATCTCTTGATTTTGATGGCGCTAGGAACTCTGATGGAATTGCGTCTGTTGGTTTTGTTCTCAGGGATAGCAGGGGCCGTGTGTTATCTTTTGATGGTGGCTTTGTCGGACGTTGGTCCGTGCTGCAGTCTGAAGCTTTGGCGCTTCGACAGGGGATTCTGGAGGCCATCCGGTGTGGCTATCCCCATTTGATCATTGAAGGTGACAGCCTGCAGGTTGGCAATTTTGTGCTGGGAGATTGGAGTTGTCCGTGGGAGGTGGAGCGACTTCGGACTGATATCCAGTCACTTCTGAGGCGTTTCGCTAGTTGGAGTATCTCTCACGTCTTTAGGGAGGCCAATTACATCGTGGATTGGTTCCGAAGAGTTTCGTCTCTCTCGCTCGAGTCTGAGCCGGTCCTTATGGACCTCATCCGTAACGATGCTCTAGGATAGTCCCTGTTTGATGTAGTCATGTAGGGGTTAGCCTAATTCTTTCCTTATAAAAAAAATGAATGTTATCCAATTTTAAAAATAACTAATTTTAATCAGAGTTTCGTCCGAACGATGTCACCGAACACCGTCCAAAGACGTCACCGGACTCCGCCCAAAGGCATCATGGGAAGCCGCCCAAAGGCGTCACGCGACGCCGCCCAAGGGTATGATTCAACGCCTCTCAAAGGCGTTAGTGCATACTTGATTTTTTTGTATAGATACACAAGAGTTTGTGGAATTTGATTAGTGGGTTACTTATATCCTTATAGTCCATATTGGACCAATAACCTTATTCAATAACTTCTCTCTTATTTAATTACTAATTAACTAATTCTACTTCTAACCAGCCATCTACGTCTGACGTTGCCCAGACCGATAGTTTAATATTAGTTTTTTTTTTCATTGTATGTTTATGTCTATATTCGTCGATTAATATCTTGATATAAAAATATACAGAATGTCTTGGTTTTAATAATTCGTTAGACAATGTTTTTCGTCTGTATGCTCCATATGAGGGGTTGTTTAAATATAAATCACTACATATATAATCAAATGATTTATAGAATTGTACCTAAATCATATAATCCAATCAAACAATTAACACAATATATAGTATATATCGATATATACAAATAGTGTAGCAATAATGAGACGAGAACGATAATTTGATCATCAAATGTATGCATTTATTGTCAAAACATGCAAAAATACATGTAGGTAAAATTTATAAGAGGCTTGAGTCTAATGCGAATAGACCATCTATAATTGCGAAGAATATCAAGGGGTGTGTCATATCATTACGGTGAGATTTGAAGAGAATATTACATGTTATAAAAAAATAAGGATGTGTTACGTTAATTATAACAATAAGATAATCTATAATAACGTAATAACATATATACTATAACACATTTGGATGATATGAAGTGTTTGTACTTAATCGAAAAAATTCAAATTTATAAGTAGATTAGATAGATGAGAAATAAATTTAATAATATAATATATAGTCTTAAATAATAATGATTATTTTATAAACTAATAATAACAATAGCATATTACATTGAACATAATAACTTAATTAAAAAGAAATCAATTCAAGATATTTAATGGGGAAAAATCCAAATTTACATGTATGTTAGATAGATGAGAAGTAAATTTAATTCGATAATATATAGTATTAAATAATAATAATAATAATAATAATAATAATAATAATAATAATAATAATAATATAATTTGGGCTCGAGAGAGGTTGCCATTCTTAGCAGTCTTCGGGCTCCTCATGCATAAGATTTTCTGTTCACTATCCTTATTGATGGCTTGGGACAGCGGATGAACCATCGTCAGTTTCGTTCTGTCTTGAGCTACAGACTTATGGTACCTCTGTTTGTTGATGGTAGTATTTGCCCAAGTTGTAATGCCCCTAGGATGGACAAATGAGGGGATCATGCTGTCCACTGTTCTAGTGAGGTGGGGGTCAAGTTTAGACATAATTTGGTGCGTAATGTTCTAGTTGACATTTGCTCAAAAGTTGGGATCGCGGTGGCTCCCATGGGTTTCCTCTCAGAGAATGGGCAGGATCTTAGGCCCGCAGACTTGTTACTTTTTAATTGGCATCAGGGCAAGGATATGATGCTTGTGTAGATGTGACCGGTGTCTCTCCATTTGCTGGTGGATGTGCGAGTGCTTGGGCGCCTGGGGTGGCGTTGCACAATGCCGTGGAGAGGAAAAGGAAGAAGTATTTGTCCAAATGTGAGGAGAATGGATACAAGTTTATCCCTTTTGCTTTCTCTACTATTGTGCTACCTCATGTTTAGATTTGTAAGATATAAGGAATTGAGTAATTATGTATTTTTAATGTATTTTTAGTAGGGATGACAATAGGACATGCAAGTTTAGGGTTGGGAAGTACCTTCCCATCTTTGTTCCCCTTTTAGTTTTGATTAATATATAAGGACGAGTTGAAATTTGCTCTAGGTGACCCCAATGTTAATATTAGTAGGAATAGAATTAAAAAAGTTTTACTAGCACAAGCATAAAATTAAGAAAGTCTTACTAGCTGATGGAAGATAATTGTAATTAATTAAAAGAAAACAACAATATTATTTATTGACGTCTATTACCACTTGATGTAGTATGTGTATGGCCAACACCACCACAATGCATACCCTTTCCATGCATGTCGAGACAATTTATACTTTTCTTGGTTCATTTGTTGATATTCGTCTTTTTGTCCTAGATCTACTAGGCATGGCCCATGCTAGAGGATATAAACTAGGGCCCTACTCAATTTCTTCCCAAAACTCTTCACTATGCATTGCCCCAAAGGCATGTACATATGCTTTCAAGACATTGTTCTTCTCATGCTTTAGCATGTACTAAAAGCCCTACACTACAATGTTGTGAGGGCCTCAAAAGGCATTGACTCTAATTGTTTCTGCTTCTCGATACATTACGCACAAACATTTAGAGACCATGCCTCAAAGGCCACCATAACATTCTAGTGTAAAGCTTTTATAGCCTGTGTAAGAGCACACAATTTTAACTATGATCACGCTCAAGTTTCAAGGGCCACTTGCAAATTGTTCGGCGTTTGCTGAAACAAGAAGTTGTAATTGCAACTGACTTTGTCCGCCATCCTTCCATTTTTCTACCTCTTCTTGGTACTATTTTTGAAAATGTTTTTACTTTGGATTTGTATTGTGATTCTACAAGAATGGGAAAGGGGGTTGGGGTTATATATAGGCAGAAGATGTGTTGGAAAGTTTTAAATTAGAATAGGGTGATATTAGGTAGGGAGCGTTTATCGTGGCCCTTGCCACTTGGATTAGAATCCGACCAAGCTCATTTTTATTTTTCATGCCCTTTTATATTGAAAAGGTAAGATTTTAATATACCAAGTAAACCTAGTAGATCGAAAGATTAGGACAAAACTCGGTTCTCGGAATGAAAACAAATACTCCCTCCGTTAAGAAATACTTGTCGTTTTAGCTTGATTGTGTTGTTAAGAAATACTTGTCATTTTAGATATTTTAACACAAATTTTCCAATATTATCCTCACTAATTGAAAAGAATTACCTAAATCCATAATAGAAAATAAAAGATCTTCATAAGATTGTGGGTATTTAAGTCAATTCATTTTGCTTCTTAATTTTTAAGACAAATCCTAAAACGAGGGAGTATACACTACGTTTTTTTTTTTTTTTGAAATATTTACCTAAATTGCTAGGAAAAAGTTATAGTCAAACTTCGATATCCAAATCAATCTGAATGGTAACCAGTTTTTTTGGAAGGTAGTTATGCAAAATCATAAACATAATTTCCATTAATCTAACCTATATATAAACAAAAAAAACCAAAAAAAAAATTTATGTAGTGATCTTGTCATGAAGAGGGAACCTCTAAAATCATTGAGGAATCCACCTCCATGTCTACGAATCAATATCACAAGTCAAAATAAAACCAACTTAATCACTATGTTGCTTTTTTATATATAATTTTACATTTCGGGTCAATATGTGGATCTAATTGCTCTCGAGTGCCACGAAGATTTGCATGTAAATTACGTAAATAAAATCCAACAGGTTAGGTTGGGTGCATGGTACTGGTTGAATGAGGCGGAGAAGGTGAGGTTTGTGACGGATAGTGACTTGAAGATGGGTTTGCACTTATGCCTAGTTCGGATTATGGAGCACGTCACCATGGATGAGGTGTTTCACTGTTTATTGACACTTGATGAAGATGTATGTCGTTGGTGTAAGTGGTAGAGATGGACATCAACGCGAGAGGAAGAGATGAGAATAAAGAAGAGAATTAACAAATTAGAGTGATTATGTAATATACCTGTATTGTTTATTAATAAAACTATAATTATGATGTGTAATTGACATGTCTTAACGAAAAATAATAATTATACGTGGCATATGACATGGCTTAACGAAATTGTGACATGTGGAAAAATCCAAGGTGGCGTAATGTACGAACGCCATGTAGAAAAAGCTGACGTGGCGCAATGAGGAGGCTTTAATCCTTAATGGTTTTAAATATATATAATAGATTTATGTCCATGTGTAATTGGTGGGTTCAACAAGTTATTACCCATTAATAAAAGCAAAAGGCAAACCAAACCAAATATATCAACCATTTATAGGCTTTTGGCAGAAAACAAATTTCCTTTTTTTGTCTGGCCAAATCACCACATTGGTGTTAAAAAAGTGTTATTTGGACAATCAGGTATATAAAAAGGTCTTTTGGACATTTGGGCATTTAAAAATAAAAAAATGGACATTTGAGTATTAAAAAAACAAAAAGAAGTCTTTTAAGTAGTTTTCCATTGAAAAAATTGATTTTCACACCCAAAGAACTTATATATTATTTAAAAATAAGTTTTATGGCTTAAACCTATTTTATTTTATTTATAATTGATAAAAATACTTATACCTTATTTTAAAATCAAAGTAAAAGTTTCTGAATAAGGACATTCTCACACTTTAAATAAAAAGTTAAAAAATAAAGTTTGTATAAACATGGGAGTTTGATTTGCTTTAAAGCATTATTCGTTATCACATCACATTATAGGTGTTGATTATTTACAATGGAGAACAACCTATTTGATATTGCTACTTCTAGAAATATCGTGAATGCATAGATAATGATAAGGAGTCGACCGGATTGCATTTTGACACAAACAATTAAAAACCGTATCTCATCGAAAATTTTTACTTATCATTTTTATTCATGAGCAAGTATTTTATTGATTTTATTCAAAATAAAACGTTAAGGAACTCTTATGTATTAAAATTTACAATTATAAATTTCTATCAAATATTGTGTGTTCAACGAATTTTAAAATGGAATTTTACACATTTAAAAAAAACTTGAACTTGACTAAAATCGTTTCTTAAAATGATATAATCAAGATTATATACATTTGAATTTTTTAAATTTGACTAACGTATCATTTGTAATTGTAACCAACTATCAAAATTGGAAAAATTACTTATACAATTTCACTAAAAAGTTCTATTGTATATTAACCTATTTGTTGGTTTTCTCCTTATGTTTCTTTCTCCTTCAAGATTGATAATTTTCCTCATATATTTATTTTATGTTTAGCTTGCTTAAAAGTTACAACGCATCACGAAATTGATCTTTTTTTTGAAAGTATTGGGTATGATATATGTATGTACTTCACTTAATTATTTATTATCTTTTTAATGTAGATAACTTTATAGCTTTTAAATTTCATCCATCCTATTTTTTTTTCTTTAGTTAGTATGGATAATGTTTTTTATTTGCAATTTTCATGCTCACAAAATTCTAAATATTTGTAATTATTTTTGATGTCTAAAACATCTATTTTGTTATATGGTGAACTATTTTACTTATTTAGGTGTTTATGTAGTATCTATTTTATGTTGCAAACTAATGTTACGTCACTTGCAACATCTACTATAATAATAATACAGTATAAACCGGAACCTATGTCTTTGTTAAAAATTGCGCCACCTCATCAACGTTGAGTAAAAAATGCTTTTATTTTAAGAATTATCAACAAAATAAATTATTAACCAAAAATTAATAGGATTATGTACTATAATTGAATCACATATCACAATGGAAAATTATGCTATCTAGAATCTCTACACATATTTTTCCTTATCAATGGATCAACTTCTGATCAAGGATGGAAAATTATTAACCAATAAAGATCTTATTCAATTAAGATCTCATGAAAGTTATCTTTTGCACAAATCTCATATGATTTATATTTTTTAATATACACTTTAGAAATATGAGAATAAAAAACTATCCTGTACACACATCCCATATAATTTATACTCCCTCCGTCCTTATATGTATGTCCATAAAGCACAATTTTGCGTAAATTAAGAAAATGTGTAAGATGTATTTGGTGGAGTAATATGAGTGGTTGAAATGAAGAAGGTGAAGATGGGTTAAGATTAAAAAATAGACCAAAATAGAGGTTGAGAAATTTAGCTCAAAAAAATTAATCCAAATATACCTTAAATGGGTGTTTTCTTAATGGAAAAAATTCAATAAGTATGATGCTCTTGATTTTTTGGCTAGGGTCTCGCAAGTTGCTCAGAGTCATGCATCCAGTGCGAATATTCGTTCTTTTATTTTCCATAGATTATGTTTTACCTTGAATAAGGGTGTTGGGGCTCAGTTAGTTGCTCGGCTCCCTTCCAACTTTTTGTAATTTTTGGAAATTTGATTACGTTATTATGCGTTTTAAAAGTTTTTTTGTAATATGAATGCATATTTTCTGAAAAGAAATTTCTAAAATAAGTATGAATATTAAAAAAAGTTATTGAAATATTGTTTATTTTTGGGTTTATGGGAGTTTATTTGTAATGTATTTGATGGAGATGATTGGATGGAGAGAGAAATGAGGAAGAAAAGTAAGTAAAAAGTAGAATGTATAAGGATAAAAGTGTAAAAAAAGTAGTGATATAAATAAAAAGAATAGAATTGTGGACAAACATTCCAGGACGACAAAAATGGAAAGATGGACAAACATAAAGGGACGGAGGGAGTATCTTTTAGCTATTAAAATAATCCTCATATAATTAATATAAGCATATGATCATGGTAAAAAATAATCATTTCCCCAAAATAATCATTTCCCGTATATGGTACGGGTCTTATACTAGTTCTTTTCACTTCATATCGTTATACCTCATTTTTCGGGGGATCAATATATTATTAAGTAAAAAGTTATTACAATCCCGTGCAGGGCCGGGGATTACATTAGTTTTTTTTTTTTTTTTTTTTTTTTTGAGCGCAGGGATTACATTAGTTGATTTCTTACGTTTTGGCAATTTACCAAACGAAGCCTAAAACTAATGACCATAAATAGCTGGTCCAGATTACGAGCCCGATCTTTAGCAGGACCAAGTGATTGTGACGAAATTCCATTCAGCTAATAAGCAATCAGTACGGAGCGACGGACTCGGGAGAAAGAAAGAACCTTTCATCATCAATTCATCATCGCCTGCAATGCATATCGTCCATGCCTCCTCATAGTCTACAAATTCGTCTCCAAAATTGATCGGTTCGAACTTGTCCTTCTCAATTGAATCTTGCTTATAATACCTTTATGCCCAACTGTGTTTCTTATTTTTCAATCGGGAAATTTTCATCGGTTTTGTGCCGCTGGCGCCTGGCTGAGAACTAGAGGAAAAGTAATTAGGCTTGGGAAAGTTAGCTAGAATATGGGTTTGTTTATGTTGCTGACACATTGGTTTGATTTCAGTTCAACTGATATGTAAGGATGAGTAGTTGACTGAACTAGTTAACTGTGATGACAACTTTCTTATGTAGGCATTCATAAATATGGGTTTGTATATAGGGTTTTGATCTATATGTATGCTGGGCTGCCATTATAAGGGTGGATCTTGTTTTCTTCTTAGATAGAGTTCCTAATATAGGGTTTCTAATTGGGTTTATTAGTCAAGTTCAGAGCTTTTGAAAATAGTTGATAGTTCATTTCATATGAAATAATTTGGTATGGATCATGGTCCAAGCACTTGTGGAGATATATGGGTTTGGGATAGCATTTTTCTGTTTGAATATGGGTTTGGGAGAGTGACGAGTAGTTTCGGGACATTCATCATGCTTACAGTGGTTTCAAAAGTGTTTATAATCATTTGTAATTGGCAATAAAATTTGTTTATCACTCAAAATTGGCAGAAGTACTGATCGAATATCTAAAATAAAACAAGAAGCTTTCTGCAGAACTTTGTGGTCAAACCTTGAGTTTTGAGCAGCTCTTTCTATGGTGGCAACCACTGTTCATACAATGGATCTGTTGGAATTTTGGAGGCACCATTACTATTCAAGCTGGTTCAGTCGGTTTTTTTTTCGAACTCTGGTTCTCCTATGTATTTTGAGACTGGTGATGACATTTCTGTTTCCTGGATTCATTGCTTAATCACTTTGAAGTTTGAACTTCACATTTCCTAGATTTGAGTATAGTTTTGGGACACTGATGACTAGTTTGGGACATTATTGTCATCTTTACAGTTCTCCTTAAGAGTCCAACTAGGATACTGAGGTTTCAGAAGCACTTAGGTATCACTTGTAATTGGCAAACAAAATTGTTTATCACTCAGAATTACTAGCCGACTTTTCAGAATAAAAAGCAAGCTTACTTCAGAACTTTATGTGGTTGAACTATGAGTTTTGAGCAGGCTTTTCTATGGTGGTGAGCCTCAGTCATTCTCTTATTTATCTTTTATATCACTACTATACTGCTGATTTTTTTTTTCTCATCTTTCCTAAGGTTATCGCCATAATCATTGCTGATGTAGCAGAGCTGTTGGAGTCTTGGAGGCTGTTACAATTAAACCTTAGGTGATTGCTACATTCTACAACGAATGACTAAAAGTTTAACTAAATAGGTGGGTCAATCACATGTCTTTCCTTTTTATTTTATTTTTGTCTAGCAGGCCTGTCTTTTAACGGGCGAACTTCATTCAACTGTTTTGTTTTTGTAAGGAAAGTTCATTCAACTGATAAATAATTAGGAGTTTAGGACGGAACAACCGACTTGCGAGAAAAAACCCTTCATCTCCGGCTTATCGTTTCCGCCTCGTCAAAGTGTACATATCTCTAAAATTGATCGGTTCGAACTGATCTACGACCACCCTCACGTCCAAGCCTTAAAAGAAAGCCAACTATCGTTTGTCCTTCTCAATTGAATTTTGTTTCTAATGTCTTTCAGTGTTCTTATTTCTCAATTGAGAAATATCCAAATTTTTATCGTTCATATTTTTGGGTGTATGCTCCTAGATTTGGAAGTCTGCCTATGAATGCAATAAAACTGCCAGTTCCTGTTTTTCTATTTGAGTATGAGATTTTTTTAAATGTATACTCATGGTGGCTCTTACATAATAAGAATATCTAAGAGGTGGTTGTTTCAGCTATGAAGTGTAACTATTTTGTTGCAATCTTCTGGCTTACCTTGATGGTGTGATGTGATTAGTCAAGTTTAAGGGTCATAGCTGTACATTGCAAGTCCACTAAATATCATACAAGTTGTCACATATTAAGAACATCTAAGAGGTTTGCTCCTGCATAATGAAATACCCATTTAGGATTAGGAACACATAATTAGAAGATTGCACATTAAAAGATGATTTGTACCCGTAGCCTTGAAATCTACCCGCTGGCGCCTGGCTGAGAACTTAGAACTTTTGGTGTGATGCTGTTTATGCAATGTTTTTGATAGTGAATTTTGTATTGATTTCTTCTTCAATCATATTGGCACGTTGTGAAGTCAAATATGTATTGATTTTTCAATAGGCAAATTCTATGTTTTAGACAGTCATGAATCATCATCTTTGTATGCACTGCAATTCGCTGAGGAATTGGTTCTTCTATGAAAAGTTCATCATCTTATATATTGGTTTTTTGTTGTTTGTGTTGAATGATTAATGGTCTTTTTTTCTGCTTGCAGTTTGCAGCTGGGGCAATGTTTAAGAACACCTTTCAATCTGGATTTCTGTCGATTCTGTACAGCCTCGGGTAGGTTTCTTCATGGCTACTAAGACAAATCATCTTTTAATGTGCATTCTTCTAATTGTGTTTCTAAATGGGTATTTCATTCTTCTAATTGCTTTCATATTTATGTAGATGCTTCCTCTCTTTGGCACAAGCCTTGCTTTGCCCAAAATGGCATTCCTCTTTCGTAAAAGCTGTCCAATTTTGTCCAACCTGATCTACAACTTCCCCACAAAACGACCTCGTCTCCGGATCCACCACCTATCACATCTAGACTCAGACTCCAAAATCGTTGCCTCGTTGTCCAATTCATTACGCCAAGGCCTCAATTGGAATGCTCTGAACACAACTTTCGGCTCCGTCAATCTGAACGATGCGATCGTCGAGCAGGTCCTCCTTGAATTCAAGAAACCGGCCGAGGCCAAAAGGGCTCTCAGTTTCTTCCATTGGGCCGCTCGTTGCAAGAGTTTCGAGCATAAGCTCAAACCCTACTCCATTGCCATCCACATAACTGTACACGCCCACCTGATCAACGATGCCCGGGCTCTAATTGAGTCCGTTTTACGGCGAAAGGGATGTGGGTCCGAGTTCTCTGTCATTGATTGCTTGCTTGGTACTTACAAGGCTGCGGAGTCTTGCCCGTTTGTGTTCGATCTGGTGGTTCAGTGTTATAGCAAGCTGAGAATGGTTGATTCCGCTTTTGAGCTGTGTGTTTACTTGGATAGAAATGGCTTCTGCCCTAGCCTGATTAGTTTCAACACTCTGCTTTATGTGATCCAGAAGTCAGAGTCGTCTTGTTGTGGGAATGGCTTGATCTGGAGGGTTTATGGGTTTATGGTTGAGAGGAGGGTGTATGGGAATATGGCCACTGTGAAGATCATGGTTGAAGCTTTGTGCAAGGCGGGGGAGTTGAAGAAGTTTGTAGATGTCACGAGTCGGATTCATGGGAAGAACTGCCCTCCAATGGTGGTTGTCAATGCTAGTCTTGTGCTTAGGATGTTGGAAGATGGGAGGATTGGAGAGGGGGTGTTGGTGTTGAAGAGGCTGATGCAGAAGAATATGATGCTGGATACTGTTTGTTACTCTTTGATCGTTTACGCCAAGGTTCGGACTGGGAATTTGGAGGCTGCACAAGAGGTGTACGACGGAATGCTTAAGAGAGGGTTTAGTCCGAACTCTTTTGTGTATACTGCATTTATTCAATCTTATTGTGAGGAGGGGATGGTTGAAGAGGCAATTGACTTGTTTCAAGAAATGAAAAGCATGAATCTCAGCCCATACGATGAGACGTATAGCTTTCTTATAACGGTGTGTGCTAGGACTGGAAAATCAACAGACGGATTGAGGATCTGTGAAGAAATGATACAGAAGGGTATGCTTCCAGACTCTTCTGTTTTCAATGAGCTGGTGAGACGGCTCTGCGAAGCTGGGGATGTTGAGCAGGCTAACAAAATCTTAACTCTATTGTTAGATAAAGATTTTTCGCCTAATGGGACTACATATTCTCATCTAATTAAAGGTTATAGGGACCAAGGGAAGGTTGAGGAGGTTTTGAAACTGTACTATGAAATGGAGTTCAAGTCACTGGCCCCGGGATTGCCAGTTTTTATGCTGCTGATGTCAGTCCTGTGTGAGCATGGGAGAGTAAATGATTCTGAGAAATACTTAACTGTCATGAGAGCTCGCGGTTTACAGCCGACTGAAGCCATGTACAAGTTACTCATAAGGAGTCACTTTGAGAAGGGCGATAATGTAAAGGCTTCCTGTCTTTACAATGAAATGGTTGAGAAAGTGTTGAACTGAGCATATATGAAATGTCTGTGTGTAAAAGACTAAGCACTTGCCTGTTCCATTTACAAGGTGAACTTTCTAAGCATTCTTTTTTAGGATATGTTTTTACCTTAATGATTGGTTTTAGCTTAGAATTTTATAAGCATTATCTTAACCTCAATTTGTTTTGTAGGTGGTTGCAACTAAAGCTAACAATGGAATCTTACAGCCTGAGTAATTCTGTGATTGCTGGAACTCAGGAGACTGAATCAGAATGACATATTCTGATGATATCATATATCCATGACACCTTGTTCACGCATGCTTTTGTAACGCCAAGCTCTGAAGAATTGCACATGAGGCTGCCCTCATGATAAGGAACCTATTCTACATAGTCGCTAGGAAGACCGGCTGTGGAGGTGAGCACGGTTTGCTTTCTGTTAGCTATGAGATCAACCGCCATCCTTTCTCGCCTGCTCTCCCTTTTCGATTTTTCGCTAGCATAATTCTCTCTATGGTTTTGCAGACCCTACAAGCTCTTAGTCAAAGAGGACAGCTAGGATTTGACAAGTTCCAGTGCTCGGTAATTGTCCCTGCTTGGAAGTGAAGTATGTATTCATGAAATTGTACACATAGGGACATTGTATTATGTCATTAGAAAGACCATTGTTATAAAATCTACTTTTTTTATTTAACATGTTGTTGGACTTGTTACCGTTGGAATCTCCTATACAAAATTTCTCATTCCTTTTTTCTTGGTCCTTGTTTCACACTGTTGTAGCAAGAAAATCCTGCAGGATCATTTATATACTTGACTGACCCAAAACACTAACATTGGCCATTTTGATTAATATTTTTCTTCTCAAACATTTTCTTGTTGATCTAAATACTGTTCCTTGGTTCAAAATCCAAAAAATTAATTTTAAAAAAGCAAAGTCTTGATCTTTGATTTTGGTTCAGAATGATGATCACTAGATTGAAGCAACCAATAGTCTCTTTCTCCAATTCAAAAGTTCTCCGGCACAAATCTCACATGCCCAACTCACAATTCACAGTTTTGAAACAACCCATTTGCCCAAACCCCAAAATTTCAATCTCCAAATCCAAAGCACTTCAGATTTCAAACGTTAAGCTTTTTGGGTTTATAGATGGGTTGAGACAGAGGAAGCCTCCGATCAGAATCCTTTGATGGTGTTTGATCCAACCGCGGAGAATCATGAAGTGAGGTCTTGAGACTGCAAACAAGATCAACATTGGGACTCATCTTGCTAGTTGGTGGACTTCGAATGTAGTTTCAATATATACAATAAGAAGGTTTCAATGTTTTCCCATAACCTGGGTTGACACGTCTCCTAGATTCTCGAACCTGAAGCCTCGTCATAATGCTCAACTAGTGAGTTGATGCACCAAGCCTTGGTGGACTCTTTTTAGCATTCTTCATATATGAAGTTATACTACCATTTATAAGAAAAACTCTTCAAACCCCACTACAATTACTGAAGAAAGGTGTTAGAAATTTTATTGTTGTCTTTGCTTATTCTTACACCTTTTGCAATTCCTGTGGAGGGTTCAGAATTGTTTCCACAACCACTGAATTCTGACAAGGGCTTGAAGGTGGTATTTTGCTAAGGGTAGATCTTCCAGTGAAGCTATATTTTTTAGTCTTTGCTCTTTTCACTGAAGGTGCCAATATTTTAGCCCAGAGACATGTTGCATAACAGACAACTTCAGTCAATCTTAGAAGATGAATTCTGAAAATGAGCTATATATGAAGTTTGTAAGAGAATCCTCTGATGTTTGCTCCCAGAAATATGGAATTTGAAAAAGACTTGTTCTTATTCTGCAACTCCTCATGTCCATACAGGCTTATACGTAACTGTAAAACAATCAATTTGCTCTATAAAGGATCTAGCCTCCTTTTACGAGACTTCGATCATGACTTGTACTTAACAAAATTTCAACAACAGAATTACATAGGTAATACTAGAGATCCGGAAACAAGATGTATTCATGTAACCTACGACCGGCATTTCAAGGAAACGCAACCAGCTCTACATCTTCAAGTACTTAATTGCAGTCTGCACGTCTTTGTCCCCTCGGCCACTACAGTTGAGAACAACCCTAGTACCATCTGAGAGAGTTGGGCACAGCTTCTCAAGATAAGCCAATGCGTGAGACGTCTCCAAAGCAGGAATTATGCCTTCAAGCTTAGATAGCCTCTTGAATGCTGCATTACATGGCAATACATAGTAGTAAGGTAACAATTGAGC
Source organism: Polygonum maritimum (assembly GCA_963924305.1). Taxonomy (NCBI): domain Eukaryota; kingdom Viridiplantae; phylum Streptophyta; class Magnoliopsida; order Caryophyllales; family Polygonaceae; genus Polygonum; species Polygonum maritimum. The sequence goes on from OZ002734.1 coordinate 4,068,761, forward strand.
ATATGACAGAATGGGATCCAGTAGAGTTGTCATTTAACTTTGTAGGTAGAGTTAGTATAATCTAAACAGGTTCAAGATTTTATTCTTTTCCAATTGATATTTTTTTTTAGAGTTCTTCCCAATTTTGTGGTGAGCAATAACTATTGATAAAGTTACTTCACCAGAAACCTGACAAAAAAAAGTGCTCAGGTCTTGGTTGGTGATCAAATGAGCCCTACATTTAAAGACTAAGGGCTCGTTTGGTATCGATATCAAGGATATCAGATATCAGATATCGGTATCGATATCAGATATCAGGTATCGGTATAGATATCAAAGTTCAGATATCGGTATCGGTATCGGATATCAGATATCAGATATCAAATATCTCATATCAGTTTTTTGGTATTTATATACAATTGCCTAGATATCGAAACAAAAATTATGATTTTATAAATTTTATACGGAATATTATTTATTTTTTAACCCAAAACAACTACATTTTAGTTTTGACCAAAACAAAAAAAAAAATTTTGGTAAAATTAAACTACTTTTGCCAATAATAAAACTACTTTTGTCGATAAACTTGAACAACATAAAAATGGGAAAGAATTTGGGAGATGGAAAAATGAGAGCAAAGATATCACATTTTCCCCAATTTTTTTGGTATATCAAAACTTGACAAATCTGATATCTAGATATCAATTGATATCTATATCTAGTTTTACCAAACAATGGGTATGGATATCTGATATCTATATCTGATTTACCAAACACTAGATATGGGTATGGGTTATATCAATACCCATACCTGATATCCTGATATAAATACCAAACGAGCCCTAAAAGATTTGCAACAGGAAAGGCATGAACTTCAAGTTCTACAAACCTTCCAAAGCCTCTTCATCTGTAATACTGTAGTATTCAGCACGGCCGATGTCCTTGAGAAAGCTGTGCTCCGGTCCAACACCAGGGTAATCCAGACTATACACAGGAAAAAAAGGAAGATGAAACAATTACTTGATAAATGATCATCAAGCTGAAAAAGCAAACCGTCAAGAGGAGAAGATAGGACTTACCCAGCACTAATGGAATGAGGCTCTATAACTTGGCCATCATCATCCTGCAAGAGGTAACTCATGGCTCCATGAAGAACACCGACTTCTCCTTTAGTCAAAGTGGCAGCATGCTTGCCACTATCTAAGCCAAAACCGGCAGCCTCAACACCAATCAACCTGATTTCTTTATCATCAACAAACTCATGGAAGAGACCCATGGCATTTGAACCGCCTCCAACACATGCAACGAGCACATCTGGCTTTCCACCCCATTTCTCAAGAGCTTGTTTCCTTGTTTCTTTACCAATTACGGCGTGGAACTCTCTGACCATCATGGGGTATGGGTGTGGACCAGCAACTGAACCCAAAATGTAGTGGGTTGTCTCCACATTGGTCACCCAATCACGTATGGCTTCAGATGTAGCATCTTTAAGAGTAGCTGTACCAGAATGAACTGGTCTCACCTATATATATTATGAACGGTCAAAAGAGGCACACATTACAGAATTATAAAAAGAAAAACACAAAACTTGCATGTACAATGCAATTCAGAACAAGTGGTGCACATACATACAGAAATAGCATACCCAAAAGGGTCTACAAGGAAGTGATAAGGTCATAAACTATTGAAGTAGCTACGTGAGCATGAAAAGGGAAGAAAATGACACTTTGGGTTGTGTACAGATCAAAAAGAAATAACAAAGCACACAAACCTCAGCTCCAAGAAGCCGCATCCTGAATACATTCAGTGCCTGTCTTTCCATGTCTTGAGCCCCCATATATACAATGCATTGCAAGCCAAACCTAGCACAAACTGTAGCAGTTGCAACTCCATGCTGCCCAGCTCCAGTTTCAGCAATAATTCGGGTCTTTCCCAGCTTCTTTGCAAGCAATGCTTGAGCAACAGCATTATTAATTTTGTGAGCCCCAGTGTGGTTCAGATCTTCCCTTTTGAGATAAATAAGTGGCCCTTCACCATTTGGGCGCTTGTAATGCTCTGTAAGTCTCTCTGCAAAGTAGAGGGGAGTTTCTCTTCCAACATAATCCTTCAATATCCCCTCAAGTTCAGTCTGCATTTGGGCAAGTTCTTTTGTCAGAAAACAGCACTGTTGAATTGATACAAAAAGAAAAAAGGATCCTATACCCAAGCAATCATTAGCATTGCAAAATCAAGAAATAAAGGTGTGCTCCTTTGACTCAGTTCTGGATTTCCTCAATCTCTCTTTCCTAGAGACAAGGCAAGTAAATCCAAAATAGAGGAACACGTAACATAAGGCTAGGCCCGCTCTCTCATCATGGCTAAATCTAGGAAGTACCCAAGTTCAGTTCACCTAAATGTCACACATTTATGTGCTCAAGCACCATGACGGATATAATCATCGGTTCAAGCTTCAAAAACAAGCACAAGTATCATAACAAGCTGGTACTCAAACACGATCATTTATTATCGCCTAAAATCCTGCCATTTTGGATTGAACAGAAATATACGAAAATGGATAACGTAGAGACAAACTTGATAAACTGTGACGTGAGGGCATGGAAGCTAAGAAATCTAGAGGCACCAAACTGTTCAGTTGCTTTCATCACAAGACAAATTGTGAGGCCCAAGTGGGTCAGTGGCATTTATTTGAGCCTTCATAATGGAGTGATGAACAAGGGATCATAGGTTCACAACCAGCAAGAATCACATGGTAGAGGTGACTCCAAACATTTAAAAATCAAACAAAATCACCAAAACCAGAAATGAATATGATGCTTATTATAGCCACGTCTCTGAACCAACCAAGGGCATCAAGCACCACACAGAATTTGCATATTAGGCCCACCACCAAATCCTCTAAAATCACGTGGTAGAGGTGACTCCAAACATTTCTTGGTCTCAACAAATGCACATCAAAATGAGAGCTTGATCATCAACCAGACAAACATGATAGCAAATCAACAAAACAAATTGAATTGCATAATCCCAAATGCTTCAAGGGTTATAGCTGAAATTGAACCCTAACATCATTCCCCAGAACACAATCCACAGAGGACCAATGAAACTAAAACCCTAGACACCAAAACTCACACTTACAAAACTGAATCAGTCAATAGAAATAGAAACCCAAATCAAAAGGGGGCGAAACCAACCTGAAATTCGTGGTCCTTGGCCAGAGAATGGAAGGCGGATTCGAGCTCAGTGAGAGCAGACATCAAAGTTTCGGGCACATACTTTCCCCCAAACTTCCCAAACCTCCCGAACGAATCGGGCCTCTGGAGAACGCCCGTTTCCTGATCCGCCGCCAACTGTTCCCGAGTCATTACGCTGGAAATCGGAGGGCAACGAGGGTGAGTTTTTTGTGCGACTCTGACGGATTTGGAAGACGAATCGGAGAATTTGAAGGTGCTAAGACGGGATTGAGAGAGGGACGAGGATGAGGTTTGTGCTTTCAGAGCAGAGCTTGAGCAGACGGCCATGGAAGGAGAGAGGAATAGGGAGTGGGTTTTGTGTAAGAAAAACAGGGATTGGGCAAAGTGAGTTGGTGAAGACTTTGGAACAACTTTGATGCAATATATAAAGAGACAAAATCTGTATATGAAATTTCCATTTACTGAATTACAAATTTACCACTTATAAAATTTCTTGACGAACTTATCAAAAAATTCATTCAATGTATTGGTCAGATTATTTTGTGGCCAACATTAAAAGCATATACAATTATACATGTGGAAAGATACATGCATGTGTTGTAGTTTAGCTAAAAAAAACCGAGAAATGGATACTATTGGAACTAGGGGCGTCAATCGGGTGGGTCGGGTTCGGGTCGGGTATTTTGGGCTCGGATCAATTCGGATTCCGGTTAAATTCGGATATTTTAATCGGATAGATTTTCTGTAAGAATATCAGGGATTGGACAACTTGAGTTGGTGAAGACTACAGAACAACTCTGATACAATATATATAAGGAAACAAAATTTGTATATATAAAACTCCCATTTACCAAATTGCAACTAGTGAAATTTCTTGAGCTAAAAAAAAACTAGTAAAATTTCTTGACAAAAAATAATTACTTTAAAATTTTCGCTCAATGTATTACTGACATTATTTTGTGGCCAACGTTAAAGGCATATACATGTAGAAAGATACATGCATGAAAAGTGGATAATATCAAAACCAAAAGAAGAGGAATTATGATAAGTATAAACATTATAGCATAACTGCATAAGTTTGTTTTTTTGTTTTTGTTTTAACAAGAGATTTATAAGCGGTTAGAAATTTCTATTTTATAAATATCTAGGACTATGATGAATCTTTTGTGCAGTATAAGATCACCTGAATGATGGGTTTGTACATCTCATTCTTCGTTCCTAGAGAATCAAACCAAACGAGGCAACTAGTTCCTATTAGGAGCGGAAGAATTTGCTTATGAATCTAATAATCTACTAAAATTACCCAATTTTGATATTAGTGTGAAAGTAGCTAGTTCATTTTTTTTTTGTGAAATTATTGTAATTGAGTAGACATTTCATTTTTTAGGTTTGAATGGTTGTACTTTTTGATATTAAAAACTTCTCATAATTCATTAACAAAAAAATCATTAATTGGTTCCTCATGTTACTTCAAAAGTTTGTAAAATAAATATAATTTGAGGCATTTATAATTATATAAATTTTTAGAATAAGACTCTTAAGAGAAGAAGTCTTACGGTAGAAAATAGGAATGTCTCTCATTCCTTGGATTATACCCAATCTGTACAATCGAGATTAAACAAATAGAAAAAAACTACAAAAGGTTGTATCATGTGAGAAACAAATGGGGCTCTTCTCTTTGAGCTTTGCCATCACTCCATCATCACGCTCCTCGCCGGCACCGGCCTCTCCCTCATCCTTCTCCTCTCCTCCCCCCTCTCCGCTTGGATCTTGAGAATCGGCCGCCGTGAGTCGAGAATCGTCGTAGCGGACCTCGAAACCCTAGCCACCTCCGATGTCGAGTTCAAGTTCGCCGTCCTCGAAAACAACGAGATCTGGCTTGTTTACATGTGCATATAGCTGGTGCAGTACCGGATCTGAGGCAGGGCGACGATGAAGCCGAGGAAGGCAACAATGAAGCCGCAAAGTTGACGAAGCAGAGGGCGTCGGCGTCGACCTCCACAACGGCGAGAATTGGTGGGAGCACAAAACGGAAAAAATCTTCTCCTAGGTGCCAGATCTCGTGCGAAATCAAAAGAGTTCACTAGATCCATGCAAAAGGAAATCTCGGCTCACCAAATCCACGGTGAGAATTGGCGCTGCTCGTTCAGCTGGATTCCGGGCCCGTGGAGATCGGCGGCGGCGGCGCGGCGCTGAAGGTTTCGCATCTAGGTTGGGGACATTGGATTGGTGGGAGCACAAAACGAAAAACATATTCTCCTAGGTGCCAGATCTAGTGCGAAATCAAAAGAGTTCATTAGATCCACGTGAATGGAAATCTCGGCTCACCAAATCCACAGTGAGAGTTGGCGCTGCTCGTTCAGATGGATTCCGGGCCCGTGGAGATCAGCGGCGGCGTCGCGGTGCCGAAGGTTTCGCATCTAGGTTGGGGCCACTGGTACACTCGCATGGAAATTGAAAATACCACGAATTGCTTCGCTCACGGCCAGGGGCAGACTTAATGAAGGACCAGTGGGGGTTGTAGCCCCCACTGAAATTTCGAAAAGAAAAAAAAATAATATGGAAGGAAGGAAGCTGAAAGAGAGAGGATCATAAATCAAATCAAAGCAGAGTTTGTTTCATAAATTAAAAAATTAAGAGTAACAGTTGTAGTTGTGGAACATGTCGAAGATATTAAAAGTGTAGTTTTGTTCTTCTCTTACTTTCTTCCAAAATAAATATTTATCGGTCCAAAGCAGCAAAAAGTAAGGTATTTCCCGAAAATTAATTAATCAGTATTTTTTATATTAATGTTATCCAACATTTTTCTATCGATTTTTTGTAATTTTTTATCTACATTAAGTTAGCTCATGTTTTATCCATTTTTTTTAAAACTTTTTCATCTAACTTATATATTTTTTTTAACAATTTTTAAGATTACTAACCAACTCTAAAGAAAAAAGGGTCAGTGAGTTGATACGTCAAGTGTGATAGGTAGTAGTACGTTATACTTATATTAAACTTAGTAATAGTTTATTGATAAACTTTATCATATTAAAAAATAGTTTAATACTTATGTATAAGACAGACCGAACATCAAAACATATACGTTGTCTACACCTCTCTCCGTCGATCCATCCGCCGACCGACTTCCCTGCAACCTTTGCCCGCGCACCCAAAGTTTAGCCCCCTCTGGGGTAAATTTCTGGGTCCGCCACTGCTCACGGCAACGTCATCGGCGAAGGTGGTTACGAAATTGTTACGGAATTGCTCAAGAACCTCTTCTACAACAGGTTGAGTTTCCTCTTCCTCTTCTTCGTCTATTCTGATCTAGTTTGATTTGATTGTGAGACTTGGTTCTAGTTGATGACCTTGTGATTGCAGAGGAACAAATTGATACAGAGGCTATGGCGGATTCGGCGTTCTTACTCTAATCCGGTGAACTCGTTTCCTTTTTTGGCGTAGATCTGACTGTAACCTTTATTCTTTGTGCTTTGGTTTCAATAGTTGCTAGTTGTTGCTTGTTGGTTGATAGTTATCTATTGTTTTATTAGGCTAGTCTTCTTTATTCCTCGTTTTGTAAGTTCTTTGATCAAGTGAGTTGGCTCCATAACCACTGATATTAGACGTCTGGGTGTCCCAGATACAAGCCCGGTAGGGTTCCATCCTAAAACCAATTGGCAATAGGAGGAGTAGCCCACCGTCTTATATACTAGGCAATTTTGTTCACAACTTCTGATGTGGGATAAGTTTTGTATCCCAACACCCCCCCTCAAGTGCAACTGGACCGTCCCAGTTGATACTTGAAGAAATGGGCCCAGATCGCCCGCTCTGATACCATATTAGACGTGTGGGTGTTCCAGATACAAGTCCGGTAGGGTTCCATCCTAAAACCAATTGGCAATAGGAGGAGTAGCCCACCGTCTTATATACTAGGCAATTTTGTTCACAACTTCTGATGTGGGATAAATTTTGTATCCCAACAACTGACAATGAATGACACTTCAGCACTAGAAGAATGAATCTAGTATTTCTTGAAGCATTTGTATATAGTCTATTAGTCTTCTTCTTTTTTTGTTCTTAATTAATCAGATGTGGCCGGATTTCGGAAGGTATCCGTGGTTTGTGAATGCCTGGTGGTGGTGGTGGTGGCGTGAATGCCTAATTATGTTAATTAACTCGCTCCCAATCTGCACAAAACCAATTGATCGACTCAGTAACCCTCTTGAATTCGTAAAAAATCAAGATATCAAAGCTCATCAACATTTGATTTCCGTGCGCTCACCGTTGGCAATAGAGCTTAAAGCAGTAGAGTAGAACAACCGTATAAAATATGGATAAATCAATTGACCATAGAGATTAACAAATTAACAATAGAGGTAAACAAATATGGATGAACAAATTGACCATATATGTGAAGAAATTCCCAACAACGTTGAACCATATATGGATGAACAAATTGACCATAGAGGTGAACAAATTGGCAATAGAGTTGAACAAATATGGATAAACAAATTGACCATAGAGGTGAACAACTTGATAATAGAGTTGAACAAATATGGATGAAGAAATTGACCTTAGAGATTAGAGGTGAACAAATTGACCATGGAGTTGAACAAATATTATACTACGTTTACACAAGTTGGCAAAATAATTGTTTTGTTTTTCACACTCGCGCGATATCAACCCTTCATACAACGCAATTACTCGAATGAGACTTATTCTTATTTCTCTTAGATATCATTCTCAAATGATCTATTTTCTTATTTTAATACTATAATATTTTTTATGTCTTCTTTTTCTAAAATTAAGTTCCACATTGACATATGGGTTCCAAATTTCAATAAGATAAAACCTAAAAAGCTTCAATCATGTTAAATCACATCAAATTTTGATAAATCCTAACCATAATGTATTTTTATAGATGCCCTTAATATGATGTAAGTAGTTCCTATGAGACGTGGAAAAACTTGTTTATAAACCTAACTAGTGATGATGCATACGTACGGGACAAATAATTTGTGTAAATATAGTATAATGTAAATTGCTCGTTTCAATATGTTATTCTAATGTAGCAACATATTACTCTAATGTAAATTGTTCATATAAACATAAATAAAAACATCTTATAAAACAAATTCTTTAGAAAGTAAAATTGATTTATAATTAGATTATACGACATGCTACTAATGTTAATATAAGACAAAATATATGTATATAATTTCATTTCTGTGTCGGTGTAGTTTATTGATTTTGGATGATGTCATTTTTGTAAGAAGAAATGGGTACGTTATATTCCATGAAGTCTACCATTCCCATGAATTATTATTTTCCTTAGTTTTATAATTTTTTGTACTTTTAAAATAATTAATTTGTAATTGTACTTATAAATATTATTAGGTTTATCATTTCATGTTCATACCTGACCAATTTTTTTTTATTGTTTTTATAAAATAACAAGAGTTAATAAACTAAAAGCCTTAATTATATTAGTCAATAGAAAATGATCATCCTGCTAGGTTATAGATAGTCTAAGAGCATGTTTGTCAATAACTCCCAAGCATCACATATCCATTTTAGTATTTTACCATTTTATCAATCAACTTTCATGCAAGCATCTCAATTCCTTCATATAAAATTACAAATATACTCTTTTATTTCATATTAAATTATAAATATACCACAAGCAATCTATTTATAGCCAAATTCATGCCTTTATTTCTTTTTTATTTATTTTCCAAACCCTAATAAATTAAATATAAAAAATTTGACTCATCATTTCTTACCCTAATACAAGAATCGAAAATGATCCATCATTTCTCTCGTTATCACAAACCAAAAATAAAAAACGACCCATTATTTCTCCCAATTATCACAAACTAAAAACTAAAGTGACCCATCATTTTTCTCCACTATACAAAACCAAAAAATGACCCATCATTATACTATTTCATAGAAAAAATCAATCTCATTATTTTTATAAATATTATCAATTTAAAACAATAAAATTTGATAAAAATACCCTAAAATAACAACATTTGACTATTTTTGGAGGTAAATATATCCAAATTACCCAAAATTTTATAAAACATGTCAAATATATATTGTCAATATGGATGTCTATAGATAGAGAAAAAAAACTAGAGTTATGGTAATTTGTTTTAACTATAAGAAGCCGAAAATTACATACTTTACCTAAATAAACACCACACGTACATTGCCCAATCAAATGGCGACAATGCAAGTGGCGCCAGCTTAAAACTTCCCCTTTGGCTTCTCTTATTTGAACTTACAAAACAATGCCCCGTGTGTTGAAACACTGCGTTTTGAAATCAATTTGGGTAAAAAATCAATAGCTTTTATTTGGGACCCCACCAACATTCAACCAAGGATCGATGTTTGGTTTTAATTTTCAAGCATTTCATCTCCACTCTTTCTCCCACTTTTGAATATAAAATGAATAAAAATATAAGCATCTCTTCTAAAAATCACACCGATAAACATGCTCTAAGTTTCAAATAGTCAATTATCTATATGTTCCATTTATCATATAGTACTAGCAAAACGAAGTCTACATTTTTTATAATAGAAAAAAAATTATTAAGTGAAACAAAATACATATTGTGGAATAGAGTTCTAACAGTAAATTAATGTAAAAAGGAGGGCAACATACATTTTTAGATGCATATAAGGAATAGATGAAGTCAATAATTCACATGAAGTGTTTTGTTCATTAGTTTTGTAATCAACTAAAATATTCTTATTTCAATATAAAAACTAAAAATTCTTATGACAATCGTTGGTTTGTTATTTTATTGATTATTAAGTCTTTCAATCCATATTCAAACCTAAGGTTTTATTTTCAGAAATAGAAAGATTTATTAAACAAAAGTTTATCTCAATGACTTGAAAATACAACAATTTACATCTACATTCCGTAAAACTTTACACCTACAATCATTTCAATTAAAATTCATAAGTACAATGTTTTAATAATGATAAATAACAACCCAATGAGTTAAAAGTATTGTATCTTTTACCATTATTTTTGGGTTGAATCGAATCAACCCAATGAGTCAAGAGTATTGTATCTTTTACCATTATTTGAGTAACATTTTTATTTAAATAATAAAATATTGTTTTTATATACTTTGATATTAAAACATAGTATAATATTTACAACTTTTTGTATTAAAAAAAATATACTAAATCACGTCAACATAACGTGTTCGGGTTCAATTAGGTTGGATTAAAACTGGTTCGGGTTCAATCGAATTGGGCTGAAACTGTGTTTCGGGTTGAAAACCAAAAGTTTTGGGTTGGGTCAACTTTTGACAAGTCTAATCTTATGTCATTCTTTCTCGATCATTTAGATATATGCTTAGTATAAAAACTTAAAAATATAAATTTAATTAAATAATATATTTATATAAATATTTTGAGATATATGAGACTTAAAATTCATTTCAGTTTCACTAAATATTCCCCTAACATTGTACCCAATGTACATACAAAACTATAGTATTTCATCCATATTTGACGGAAGTCTCTAATTCCATGCACTCAAATGTGATGAGATGAGTCCTACCGAGAAAAGTGATTGAATGAGTTTTTTTTCAAAAAGTTAAAATTTAGGAGGGTCTGTTTTTAAGTGGGATGGAAATCATTTGATGTTCAGAATTATCTTAAATTATTAAAAGAATCATAATTAAAATAATCAATCAATCAAAATATCATCATTAAACATTTTTTATTTTTATTTTTTATCTTGTGGTTTTGAAACTCTTCAAAAAACATGTAAAACTGAAACTTTCTAAAAGATATTTATTCCCTAACTCTATAAGCGTAGGTCTATAGTAATAAACAAAACTTCCAATGCTGGTTATATCTCTTTCATGATTCAAATCTTATAAAAACTAAAAATCTTTTAAAAAAAGTATTTCATTGAACACTCATATAAGTGGGTAAAAGTATTAGGAAATCATACATACCTCAAATCATTATAAGATAGTAAAATTAAAAGTAGCAAAAGGAGGAGCAACAAAAGAAACCCAGATGGGACCCGAACTAACATCGAGATTATCGAGTTTCACTGCCAGTCGGAGTGACTTTCGATTGGCTGGCTTATGTGGAAAGTCGTCCGTGTAAGCGGCAAGAGCATTGGCCACGTTGACTTGTTATTTAAATAGTTTATTAGACACTTATTTGGAAAATCAAAATGATGTAATTAATCATGATTAAGTGTATAATTAATAATTATTTAACAAGTCAATGTGGCAATGCTCTTGTCGCTCACAGATGACTTTCCACATAAGTCAGCCAATTGGGAGCCACTCTGCCCAGCGGTGGAACTCTATAGTCCCGATGTCATTTGGGTCACATCTGGTTTCTTTTGTTGTCCCCCTCTTTATCTTAGGTTTCGCACGCCTTTGCCGATTGTTTGCACGTCAATTATGTAGGGCAAGATCTGCATTTCCTACGGATCGAGCTTTCGGGGCATGAACTTTGAGTTTGACTTGGGTAACAACGTTCTTGGGTTGTTGATTGACACTTTTGCATGGTTGGGAGTTGCATGATTTCCAGGTAGACTATCGAGGCGCCAATGGTGACATCATGCTTAAGAGAGGAGATCAATAAAAAGAAGAAGTTGAGCGAGAGGATAGATCGATGAAGAAGAATCATTTCTGGGAGGTGGATTTTATAGGGGGAGCGCAAAGTTTGTACATCGGCCAAATGCATGTTTTTGTATGTCATTCATGACATTGTCTTAACTATAGATTCTAAAAAATCATCGCCCATTGTATTTTGAGATATTTTACTTGCTATCTTTTGAAGATCTGAGATATGGATGATTTCCGAAGATTTTTACCCACTTATATGATTCTTCAATAAATGATTTTTTAAATAAGATTTTTAGTGTTTATTTGAATCACAAAATGGAGATAATCTACACTTAAAGTTTTGTTTATGATTATAGACCTATGCATAAAGGTGTTAAACGGGTCGGGTCGGGTGGATTGGGGTACGGGTTGAGTGTAGGTTCAGATCAATCGGATTACATGTCAAGTTGGGTCGGCTCTTGATGACAAGTTATTGTGCAGGTTTGAGTCCGGCCATCTAGCAGGTCAAAATTTTGACTTTTTAATAATTATTAAAATAATATTATGATTAAATAATAATATTTAATTATAAAATGTTATTTTTCAATATATTTTTATAATAATAGTTTTATTTATAATAGTTTTATAATAAAATATATTATAATATTTAAAAGAAAATATATTTATTCTACATATATAAAAAATTGGGTCGGCCGGGTCAAGTTCGGGTTAATCGGGTTCGATTTTTTCCTTTGCTCGCTACTATTCGAGTCGGGTTTCAACCCTAAAATTTTCAGTCGATTCGGGTCTGGTTTTAACAACTCTACCTACACTTAGTATATTGGGGAAATAAATATCTTTTAGAAAGTTCAATATTTACATACTTTTGAAGAGTTTTGAAATTACAAGATAAAAAGAAAAAATGAGTAATTTTCATAATGATATTTTTATTGATTGGTTCTTTTAATAATTTATAACAATTCTTAGCATAAACTGGTTTCAACCCTCAAGGTAAAATTAGACCCTCCTCCATTTCATGACTTTTTTTTGGTCAGCCCCATCTCAACATAGTTGAGTGCATGGAACAAAGAACCAACCAAATACAGATGAATTACCATAACTGTATAGGTACATTGAATACGTTGTTGGGGAATATTCAATGAAACTGAAATACATTGTTGAGGAAATATTCTAAGGTTGAGCAAGAACCGACCGAAACCGAAATTTTAGACCAAACCGATCCGTAACCGAATATTTCCGGTTCCCTAATTTTAAGAAATTCGGTTTTGGTTTTGGTTTTGGTTCGGTTTATTTCCGGTTCGGTTTAGTCTAAACCAAGTTAAAGAAAAAAATCATTTTTAAATTTTTATGTTACTTTTCTTAAATGGGATTATTGGGCTTTCTTTGTTTACCCAAAACCGAAGCCCAGTGAAACTATGAAAACTTAACAATGTCTCTTCCGAGTAGAATCACACAACTGCTGCGAATCTGAATCACCCTAGCGAGTAGCATCTCCTCCGAGTCCTCTCACTGAATTATCATCATCGACGTCAAGTGGCTCCGTCGTTGATGCTGACCGTCGTCAAGGGCCACGTGGGGTCGACTAGGTCCGTTATGCTGACGCCCCGATCTCTCCGTCGAACTTCACTTCGTCTAAAACCTCAACCTACAGCCGCTCACACCGTGACCCCATCCACGTTCGCTCTCAATCGGTTCCCTCTTTGCCTCCCAAGTCTCAATTCCTCTCTTAGTCTCTCGACTCAAACCGACCATTTTTTAGACCGTCGTTGTCTCTCGTCGATTCCGCTATCGCTGACTCTCGTCAACTCCACCGTCTTAGTTGGTTAATCCCTCTCTGGTTTGTTCTTGCTCAAACTGTCTTCAGCCTCACCGTCGACATCGGCATCAAACTTACGCCAGACCGCCTTGATGTCATGCTTTTTAGTTAGATTTCATAGGTTGTTTTCTAGGTTGTTTTGTATCTTTTCCTATTAGTTTGTGTGTTTTGCATGAAATTTCAACTCTCTTTCGAGGGTTGGAGTTGTTTGTGTGTTGTCTTTGTGTTTTGTAGGTGTTTGAAGCATTTTAGAGGAGTTTTCGAGCTTTCCCGAGCATTCTAGGAGATGGTGTGTTGCGGTGTTCGTAGTGGAGTCAAGTGGAGTCTCTTCAAGGATTTCAAGGATGGATCTTCAAGCCAAAAAGTGTCTTAAAAGGAGCTACAAGAAGTCTAAAAGGAACACAAGAAACATCGAGAAAGAAACCCCGAAAGAATGCTAAGCAATGGAGCAAGTTCGAGCGAAGACAAGAAGAAAACGTGCTGTCAGAGGGAGGTCGCATGCGACCCACCCTAGGTCGGCTACGACCCTCCCACACATGAATGGAGATGGTCGGCCACGACCCCTCCATGGTCGGCCCCGACGCTACGGAATCCGATCACAGACGAAACCTTGTCACCCAAGTTATTGTATTTTTGGGTGTTTTAGATATGGAAAGAGCTTGTTTCCTTTTTAGATCTCTTGTATCCATATATAAAGGGTCCTAGGGGGTATTTTTCATAAATCACATAATTGATCACACATTGGAGGGGAAGGAGGAGGATTAGGAGAGGTTTGAGGGAGAGTATACCACACGAGGTTGTCTTTTCTTTTTCTCTATTTTTACTTTCTTTTTCACTTTAGTGGTAGTTTTTTTGTGCTTTTGTTTTAGGCTTTTCGGTTTAGTTTGTGGAGTGACTTTTCCTTGGGTTGTATTGAGCACATTCCATCTAGGTCTGAAATATCTCCATCCTGACCCCCCAATCCTGCGATTTGCGGACTTCCCTCGGTAAATGTTGTTGTTGTAGAAAATAGCAAGTGTATATAATTGAAAGAAAAATGTTTATTTGTCCATAGAGTTTTGTAAATAAAGTGATGTAAAACGAGGATGTTTTTCCCTTATAGATGATTGAGATTTTAAAGAAATATTTTAAAAAACAAAATAAGGTTCCAACAAAATAGTGTAGCAAGATTTGAATCAAGATTCACGAGCAATTGATTACGCCAACCAACCTAATACCCATTGTGCTAAATTAGTTTTGAGAAGTAACTTACATTTAAGCGCATATATATATATATATAGAGAGAGAGAGGTTCTAGTGAGGACTACTCTTATGGTAAGGACAGTCCTGATGTCTCTCATTTTGGAGGTGTTTTAGTAGTTAATTTCCCTTGTGAATATGTGTTTTTCATTCCTTTCTTTGTTAGTTTCGTTCCTTCTTAGCTTAGTTCGCGGTTTTCTTTAAGAGTCGGAAACTATGCGAGTTTGCTTTGTTTTGTAGGTGAAATGGCAAGAATGAGGACATTTTGAAGGAGCTTATGGAGGAGCCAAGCTAAGGAGCGGAAGAGCCATGCCAAGAATGAAGAGGAACCAAAGGAAAGCCAAGAAGAGACAAGGATCGAGGCCCAGGACCGAGCACCACCAAGTCGGGCCCGAGATCGAGCAACCAGTGCAAGGGATCGACGTTCCCAACGTCGGGCCCGAGGTCCCCAGGAAGTCGGTCCGAGTCGGCAATTGTGAAGATTAGGCTCCAAGGCACAATTATGGTGAACTTCCAATTTTGCCCTTCTTCTAAATGGAATTCCTTGGTCCCCAATCAATAGAAGAGGATAATTAGAGGTGATTAGAGAGAACAATAACAACAATCCCCACACAAAATCACTCTCAAAGGCTCAAGGAAGGCTTGGAGAGCAAGGAGAAGAAAGGAGAAGGAAGAGAGGAGGAAATCGGTGGAGAAGAGAAGGAGTTCTAGTGAGTTTGTACTTGATTTGCTTTGGTTTTGGTAGAATTAAGACTTGGATCTTGTGAACCCTTTGAATTTGAATGCAATTTGAGTTTGGATTGATGTTGATGATTGAGATTTGCTTGCTTTTACATTTGATTGCTCTTTACTCTTATCTTATGGAGTAGATTCCATAGTCTTGGGCTATGGGGGAATCCCCTAGCTAGGTTTGGGTAAGAAACCCCAATTCCATAGCCTTTGAGTGCTTGATCTAGGAATTCTCTCTACACTAAGCTTCAATTCTCTTGTGGGAATAAGGGACATAGGGCTTGTGATTGGTAAGAGTAAGCGGGAGTGATCTCTTACCCAATTTCTAGACCTAACATCGAAGGAGAGTGGAAACTCCCTTGGGTCGAAGTGTAGAGTGGAGAGATCGAAGGTGGGCAACCTCGATCTCGCAAGGATCATCACTTATTGGTTGAGTTGGGGTGGAATTACTCAAGTCTAGTTAGGGAGGGAACCCAAAAACCCAAGACCGATCTACCAATTTTTGCCTAAATCGAGTTACCAGTACATCGGGCCCGACGTTGAACCAAGTCGGTCCCGGCCAAATAACCTCGATCCACCCTCGGACCGAAGTGACTAGTGTCGGTCCGAGGTGATTTCTTCCGTTTTCCTTTATTTTGCCTTTCTTTTACATCTTTTTAGTCTTTCAGGTACTCTCAACGCACGAACTCCCATGTGTTCGATACCCTACCTCTTTACTACAAGTGAGGTTCGGTTTATAAATTTAAATTTTGACCACCACACCCGGACCGATCAGAATTTTTGGCGCCGTTGCCGGGGAGTTCTACTTGTTTGAGGTACCCTTTAGTTGAGTCTTTGATTTGGTAGTGATTTGGGTGAGGGACTAGCCCAAACCCTTTGTTTGTTTTGATTCGGTTTTTGTTTGTGTCTTTGGTTGTAGGTGCATGCGAGCTAGTTCCGCCCGAGGAACACTTGAGCTCGACTTTGTGTGTGACCCGGAGAGTATTCTAAAGCAAGCCCGAAAGAAGAAGAGGATGGCGGACCAAGCTCGTGATGAGGAGTTCGAAAGGATGAGAGCCGACATGGCTCGAATGCAACTTGAAATGGCGAACCGAGATGCCGAGGCCCGTAGAGAGAGGGAGCAAAGGATGAGGTTGGAGGCTCAAATCAACACTCAACCCCGGAATGCTAGACAATACATGCATCCGGAGTTGAAGGTGCCCGAACTGGCCATCGTCTTGCCGGAGGTGTCAAAGAATTTTGAGATCAAAACTCAATTTATCTCACTCATCAAGAGAGAGCAATTCCAAGGGAGACCGAATGAGTGCCCGATCGAGCATGTGAAGCACTTCAAAGATCTTTGTGAGACCATCTCGATGGACGACGAGACACTTGAGTATGTGCTACTCAAGGCCTTCAAGTGGTCTTTGGGAGGCAAAGCTTTGCATTGGTTGGAGAGCCAAGCACCTCGTTCTATCACCTCATGGAGGGCTCTCAACGACTCATTCTTGATGAAGTTCTTCCCGCCCACCAAGACGACGGAGCTTAGAAGGAAGATTGCTAGCTTTCAACAAGGAGCTCATGAGCCACTTTTCGAGGCGTGGGATCGATTCAAGGAGATGTTGAGGGCATGTCCAACACATGGTCAACAACCCTATGTCCTTCAAGACATTTTCTTCCAAGGAATCAACCCCGCCATCCGGTTCCGTTTCGATTTCCGTTTCTCGATTTGTAATTTATTTTGGGTCTTGATAGTAGAAAACTAATTAAAAATGCTAACAAGTCTTAAAGCTTAAATCAATCTATATTGTATGCCTATTCGTATTTTCGGGTAAAGATAAGATTATGCTATTTTCTTTTCCTTTTTATTTAATTTTTTTTTGATAAAACCTTTTTATTTAATTCTAAATTAAAGATAGTTAGTTAAAGATAAGATTTTGATCTCCTTTTAAGTACTCTAGGTTAGTCTCTCGTCGTCCGCCGTAGTTAATTAGCAAAAGGGTGATTTTGGGAGTAGATTGCTCGACCCTCTTCGTTCTCGTGTATAACCGGTGAGTTAATTTGTTCGTTCCTCTGTTCTTCAAGAAGAGTCGGGAAGTGGGCAGTCCGGAGGTCGGGCTCGAGTCGGGGATCGGGTTGTTAGGACGGTGGGCGGTCGGTGAGGCGAGCGAGCGTGATAGGACGAGAGAGAGTGCGGTGGGAGAGAGAGAGTCAGAGCGGGTCGTCGGGCTCGGGATCTGGGATGGGCTGGCATGTTTTCCGGCGGGGCTGTGCGTTCGGCGGTCTGGAATCGGGAAGTCGGGTCGGCATCGGGTAAGGGCCGGAGTCGGGACGGCAGAAGTAGAGTCGGGTCGGGCTTGGTAGTCGGGTAAGGAATTAGTGGTTGCGGTGTGTCGTCGGGGGCCGGGTTACGGCCGGCATTCATGATCTGGTCTTGGGTTGAAGAAAGAGGGGTAGTGGGGTTCGTATAAGAAAGAAATACGGGAAGGAAGAAGTTGGGTGTGGGACCAAAATTTGGTCAAAGTAAGAAGAGTGATCGGGAGGAGGGAATAGAAAAGAAGAGGGTGAGGTGTGGCATTTAGAAGTTTTGGTATTGTAGAGTAGATATTCACCGGGAATTAATTAGGGTGGTTTCGGGTCCGGGGGTCGGTTCGTATTCTTCTAATTAGTTCTTGAGTCAATTTTTTCAATCGTCAAACCTTAATCTCGTTATTAAAATATTCAGGGGTTCAGAGTGATTCTCGTTGATTTTCTCAGAAAGTATTTCGGACTTGTTTTTCAGGTAAGTCGTTCTGCGACTTGCTCGGCTAGGTGGTTCTATTCTATTCTTGTTGGATTGCGTGCTGTGCTGGTAGGATTGGTTTTGGGGAATTAGTCCCTACAATATTATTTTTTACTAAAATGTTTTTATTAATATATATATATGTGTGTGTGTGATCGTATGTGTTTATGTGTGCAACTGGTTTTCAAAAGGTTTTTATCGTATAGAAGTTTTCACGTGTTTTCTGTGTGTTGGCATCTGGCTCGGTACGGCCTTGTTCTCGGATTTCTGAGGAGAAGGGGACTTCTAGAGGCATGGTCGTATGGCAAGGAGAGCCCCTTCAAAATTTATAAAAATCTTTTGGCGAGTGCTCTAGTAGGGGCTTGACCAGGGGTTCGAAGTGTGTGGAAAATGGAATGGCTGGAGGATGCCTTAGATGCGGGTGCTGTGGGTGGAGGCCGTTAACACCCCGCCTAGGATTGTGTATGTGTGTGTGTGTGTGAATGTGTGGATTCGTGAATATTTGTGTGAGAGGATTTATTATTGTGATGCTGCTAGTGAATTTGAATGTGTGTGACTAACTGGACTTAGGACTGGACTAGAGTTATGCGTGTGATTGCAGACTTGTTTGCTGACCTTAGAAACTCGTTTTGAAACGTTCTGCTAGTATTGTATGTTTTCAGACTTGGATTAGAATAATAGCTGATCCCTCGGGGAACTATTTTTCAGACTGTAGGTATCTAGGAATCCGTGTAGGGACTTGGCGGATTGGTGGTGTGAAGCGACGATACGTGTCATAGAATGGTTTGGGTTTTTGAGAGGGTTGTTGTATTTTAATTCATGTTATTGTTTGCATTATCTTGTGTAATTCATATCTTAAGTTGTTAGTTAATGCATTTGGGGTTTGAGGATGTTCGTAATTGTTAGTCTTGTATTAAGTTGGGATCATGAATTGTTTTGTAAAAGTTTTACTTCGCAATGTATGTTGGATGTTTTTCAATGTGTTCTCGCCGTGCCCGCGTTGCAAGATCTGAATGTTCTGTTGTCGAACCAGCTTGGTAGCGCCTCGTGAGGTCTACTACCGCGTAACGCCTTGTCAGAAAGACGGGGTGTTACAGTCTTGCCGGAGATGTCAAAGAATTTTGAGATCAAAACTCAATTTATCTCACTCATCAAGAGAGAGCAATTCCAAGGGAGACCGAATGAGTGCCCGATCGAGCATGTGAAACAATTCAAAGATCTTTGTGAGACCATCTCGATGGACGACGAGACACTTGAGTATGTGCTACTCAAGGCCTTCAAGTGGTCTTTGGGAGGCAAAGCTTTGCATTGGTTGGAGAGCCAAGCACCTCGTTCTATCACCTCATGGAGGGCTCTCAACGACTCATTCTTGATGAAGTTCTTCCCGCACACCAAGACGACGGAGCTTAGAAGGAAGATTGCTAGCTTTCAACAAGGAGCTCATGAGCCACTTTTCGAGGCGTGGGATCGATTCAAGGAGATGTTGAGGGCATGTCCAACACATGGTCAACAACCCTATGTCCTTCAAGACATTTTCTTCCAAGGAATCAACCCTGCTACCAAGGATAAATTGAACCTCCATACCGATTGTGGGTTCATTGACTTGCCTCCAGAGCAAGCGTGGGAGTTGCTAGACAAGCTCTCGGATTATGAGGCCATGTATGGAGTCAATCAAGTGAACAAGGAAGTGAGAGTCCATGGAGACGGTCCGAAGAGGCTCTACGATCCCAAAAGTGAAGAGGTGGACAAAGATGTGAAGATCCAATTCTTGGAGGATGAATTGAACAAGATGAAGAGGCTCTATCACCAAAAGCAAAACACAAGAGCATGTGAAGAGTGTGGTTCTTTGAAGCATGGAGCCCAAGAGTGCCCAAATGAGCGCCAAGTCCGATTGGCCGAGCAAATTGAGGAGGCCAACTATGTTCAAAGGAACTTCGGAGGGAGAACCAATTTCAACAATGGAGGAAGGTGGAACCAAAGCCAAGCTAGTGGCTACAACAACAACTTCAACCAAGCCGAGCCAAGGGCCCAACCACCACCATACCGACCTCCGGGATTCTATGAGCAAACACCACAATGGGCTCAAGATTTGAAGAATCAAGTCACCAACATAGAGACCCAATTCAAGGAGTTTGGTGTTTGGAGGAGGCAAGTGGACAACCAAATTGTTCATATGGCAAATCAACTTCCACGAGAGGAAGGGAGACTCCCGGGCCGACCCGAGGAGAATCCCCGTGCACAACAACAAAACGAAGTTCGTGCCATAGGATTGAGGAGTGGACGGAGTTTGCCCGAGCCACAAGTTCCAAGGACAAGAGAAGAGAGTCGGACCGAGGTTCCCAGTACCTCGGGCCCGACGTGCCCAGACGTCGATCCGGTAGATAGAGGAGGTCCCCTGAAGTGGACCGAGGCTGAGCATACATCGGGCCCGACATGCCCTGAAGTCGGCCCGACGTGCCCAGAAAGCCCCTGCCCCAGGTCCGAGATACTTGACGTCGGTCCGACGTCGATCCTAAGTCGGTCCAAGATGAAGATGTGGAGAGAAGCCAAGATCGGTCCAAGGAGGTGGATCCAAGCAAGAAGCAAGGTGCTACCACTCTTCCATATCCTTTGAAGAAGCCCAAGGAGATTGTTGAGGGCAAGTTCAAGCGGTTCTTGAAGCTTTTGCAAGGCTTGAACATCACTATCCCATTCACCGATGCTCTAAATGAGATGCCATCTTATGCAAAGTTTTTGAAGGAAATCTTGAGCAAGAAGAGGTCAATTGTTGAGATGCAAGATGAGATGAAGATCTTAGAGCTACCTCAAAAGCTAGGTGATCCCGGAAGATTTGCCATCACCGTGGGGATTGGATCCAACAATTCAAGGCTCTTTGTGATTTAGGAGCAAGCATATCGGTTATGCCCATGAGCATATGGAGAAGGGCTAACCTCGGAGATATGGAACCGGTTGATATGAGTCTTACTATGGCCGATGGTTCCTCAACAAAGGCCACCGGAATTCTAGATGACGTCCCGGTTAGAGTTGGAAGATATTTTGTGCCCGATGATTTTGTGATCCTCGACAGGAAAGAAGATCCGATGGTGCCCATTATTCTCGGGAGGCCGTTTCTAGCTACGGCGGGTGCCAAGTTTGATGTGAGGAATGGGAAGGTCACGTTCGAGATTGGAGAGGAAAAAGTGGAGTTCCATTTCAACAAGGCCCTTAATGAACCGGATGCATTGGCGATCTTGAAGTTAGAGGAAAATGCCAAGCGCAAGAGAGAGGAGTTGGAACCCACAAGAGAGGAAGAAGCACCATTGAGAGACCATGACATGGTCAATGTTCAAGTCCATGAAGAGTCAAGGGATGGAGATAGCCCACCAAACCATGAAGAGCATCCTAATCTATATCCTTTTGATGTGGGAGATTCTTACATTTGTCTGAGTGATTTGAAAGAGGATTTAGAGGATGATTACCTTTGCTTGAGTGATTTGCAAGAAGACTTGAGTTATAATGTCATTGAGTCCTCTAGAAATTCTTTAGACTTTTGTGATGTAGGTAATGAAGACCAAGTTGAGAAGATGCAAGAGATGCCCACCTACACTTTGGAGGAGAAGAATGATGGAAAATTTGGAGGCCACTCTTTCATCAAACCCAAATGGTGGCACGTTGGCTATGAGGAGAATGGAGATGCATATGACAAGGAGGATCAATTCACCGTGTTTCACCCTCCTTGAAGGGTAGAGGTTAGAAGTCAAGCTAGCGACTTAAAAGAAGCGCTCCTCGGGAGGCAACCCGGGTTTCAGAGATTCGTTTTCGTAGTTTCTAGTTTGTTTTTCTTTGCCTTAGCCTAGATTCTTCCTAATCTCTCCTTTAAGCATGTATTTTGTGGAAATGTGAGTTATGTGTGCTTCATGATTATGTGTGGTATTTGTGGAAATGATGCAATGACTTGTGGGTAGACAATTGCCAAACCGAGGGATTTTTAGGAAACCAAATCGGGTAGGACCGAGGTACCCAGTACCTCGGGCCCGAGGTCCCAACATCGGTCCACTTTGGCCGACCTCTTTGGTCTTGATTTTTGATGAAAATTCCTATTTTACCCTTTTGACCTACCTTTGTCTTCTACCCCATTTAAGCCCCCTTTCCCATACCTAACACCCATCACCTCCATAACTACCTTCCCAAAATACCAATTCCCCTTCAAAAACTCCAAATCGATCCCCATCTCCACCATACTCGAACCTCAAGCAATCTCATCACAAAATCTCGATCCAACCCCTAGCATCCTCAAACATTGAACCAAAAGCCAACAATCCTACTAAAATCCCATAGATCTTCATCCCTCTTCTAGATCTAGAAGAGAAATTTGGGTTCTAAGAAGTTGTTTTCTAGAAGTCTTTGATTCTTCATATTTGGTATGTGAATCTCAATCTCTACTTGATTCTTTGTGAATTTCATGCTTACATTGCTAGATTTGAGATATGCCATGATTGAGTAAGCTTAGACCTTGAGCATCCATGGTGATTTGCATGCATTGTGAAATTTGTGCTTAATTGTTGTTAAGTCCCACTTAGAACTTCGATTGATGATAAGAATTGGTTGATTTTGGATTTTAGGAACATGATAGAGTGTTTTATGGGTGATTCGAAGTAGAGCAGTCGAATTATAATCGGACCGAGGTACCCAGAACCTCGGACCGATGTTGCATGTCGGTCCACAGACTCGGACCGAGGTTGAGAACCTCGGACCCGATGTCCCCTGCATGTCGGTCCTATGCTTTTCGAGTTTCTCTTGTGTGAACTTAGGGATTCATGAGCTTGAATGTTGGTTATAGCATGTTTATCATGATATGTCTTGTGGCTTGACCATTGATATGTGACTCTTAGTTCATGCATGATTGAATTTTGTGGATTGAGTGTGTTAAGAACAAGTATGGGGTCATCTCCTTGCATGATGAGTTGATTGTGATGGAAGCTTGTGCTCTTGTTGTGATTGTATAGATTTTATCTTGGAGTTCTTTGGTTTTGATTGTGTGTAGGTACTATGTCTACCCGAGCATCTTCTTCAAGGATGGAGAAAGCAACTAGAAAGTCCAAGAAGTCGTCCAAGAGGGTCCAAAGGATGGACGATGTGCGCTTTGAGGATGAGGATGTGGCTAGAGAGTATGAGCGTCTCATGGGTTTGTCTCACCACATGCGGTGGTTAGATTGGGAGTCAATTCAAAAGATGAGCATGGATGAGGCTCTTACTCGGTGCTACTCCAACATTGGGCTCAACGTCTTGCTAAGGTGGAACAACACTCATTATCCCGCCTTGACATCCGAGTTTATGGCGACATTCAAGTGCACCTATGAAGGGGTCGAGAGTGAAGGCATGATCTCATTCCAAATGAGCAACGAGTTGCAAGAGCTCTCTCTTCGGAACTTGGCACATTACTTTGGGTTCCCATTTCCGAGAGATGAGGCCTATGTTGATAACGAGAAGGTCGACTACCTTTGAAAGTTTGTAGCCGGAAGAAGTGAGATGAGGAAAGGAGCATCGACAAATGAGATAGCCAACCCACTCTTCCGAGTTATGATCCGAGTCTTGGGTTGTTCTATCTTTGCTAGGCATGAATTGAGCAAGCCGATGAAGGAGGAGGCCATGCTACTCTATGAGATGTTGTTTGAGAATGAGAAGCCAATGAACCTCACATGGGAATGGGTGAAGATGGTGAGGGATTTCCAAAGCTCTTCATGGATCTATTTTGGAGGTATGATAGCTCGTTTGGCTCATCGTCTTGAGGTGGACTTGTCTACCTACACACCGGCCCCTAATGGTGTGGAGTTCATGGACCTCAAGTATTTCAAAAAGGCCAACATCATTAAGGAGAAGCAAGTGACCGGCGTCACCACTTATCTAGCCCCACACTCCAACTTCGACAAGGTGCACATTCCTTTGGGGCCTCGACTCTTCGACCTCACATGCTACTACAATTGGTACCAAGTGTGGGCGGGTAATGTCAATCCTTATGGAAAGCCGGAGGGGACACTTGAGGTTAGGAGACGAGCACAACACATTCGTTTCACTACTCCTCAAGCTTCCCCGGACACCGAAGAAGAAGAGCCCAACCAATATGAGTTCGTAAGGAGAGATGACATGGATGTGGACTTGCCTAGAGATGAAGAAGAAGAAGAAGATGGTGGTTACCACAATTTGCTCACCGACCACGCACCAACACTCTTGGACCGAGGTGCAAGCAACGTCGGGCCCGACATCCACCAACGTCGGTCCGATGCATACTTGCCTGATCCGGTCCCGAGCCGATTTGAGAGGGGTGAGGGAAGTGGAGCACAACAAGCACCACCAAGCTATGGAGGGTATGAAGGGTATGCCCAATGGTATGGGCCCGGAATGGTGTTCCCCGAGCCAAATCAATCGGTGGACATGAACTTCTTGGCCAACCAAATGGCGCATCTCCAACTTCAACAATCAAGCTTGCTTCAAGAGGCACACCACATCAACCTTCAACAACAACACCTCAACCTCCAACAACAACAACTTTTCCACCACCAAGAAGACTTTCAAGAGCAAATTGAGGAGGTGAACCGCAACATCGCCTACACTAGACGTGAGGTGGATGACTTGAGGGCGGCCGAGGATCAAAGGTGGATCGTCCAAGAGAGTTTCAATGAGTGGATGGCCGGGAATTTCTCTTCCCGTGAAGACCAATGGATGCGTCCCGCACCACAAATCCAACCGCCAAGTCAAGACCCTTTCCATGATCGAGTGTATGAGCAAGAGCGACACGCCCGGCTCCAAAGGAGACAACGCCGTGGTCACCCTCCGAACTAAGCCTCAACAAGCCATTCAAGAATAAGGAAAATTGTGAGCTTTCTTGACTCTTGTCTCTTTTACTTTTAAGTTTTGATTTCTTTTGATGAGGACATCAAAATTTTAAGTATGGGGTGGGTTAGTAGCTCATAGTTCCATGTGTAGTTTCATGTGTTTGTGTTTGTCTTGTTTATGGGATGTTTCATTTTTGGATAGTGGCATGATGAATGATGATTGATTTTTATGGCATGAATGGATGAGTTTTTTTTGTGTTTGAGAAAATTTTTGCAAAAAATCATAAAAATTTGAAAAATTGTGTGAAAATGTCAAAAAGATTTTGTTTTGGACTAGGAATTCTCATCTTAGATGTCCATATGAGCTAATGATGATGTGAGCATGTAAAATCCTTTGCATATTTTTGGATAGTTTAGCCTCTAAATGGATGTTGTTTTTGATGTGATGAGATATCTTGCATGCTTTTATTGAGCACATGAGTTCTAGGATGAGTTTTGATGCAACTAAGCTAGAGTGAACCTTGTGAGATTATTTTTGGCCATTTTAGGGATGTTTGTTCATATTGCTTATCCCTCATTTTCTTGTGTGATTAGCTCATGCATGCTTAGTAAAACTTGCTATTGAGGTGTTTATCTATTTTCCAAGACCAATATGAGATTTGTTCTATGATTTGTCACATTGATTTGAACTTCATTTTATTTAGTCACAAAACGTTCCATATCCTACCTTGAAGATAAACCGTTGTTTGTAGCCCCGTTTTAGCCTTAGACCTTTGTTTGAAACTCCTCAAAAATATGATTCCTAGCCTATATGACTTCACCCTTATGGGATTGGACTTTAGTGAGAGGTTTTGGAAGAATATTTGGAGAGTTGAGATTCTCTTTGGTGAAGGGCAAGAAATGGTGTTATAAAGCAAGTGGGTAGTGCATCTTTGTGAAGTATAAAGTGGAAAGAAAGAAAGAAAAAGTTGGAAAAAATAGTGGATTGAAAGTAAAATGCTTAAGTGAAAAAAAGGGCACCGACCGAGGATAAGTGCACTTCGGGCCCGATTATAGTGCAAGTCGATCCTAGTGAAAAAAGTGTGAAAAATCCAACAAAAAGTTTAGTGCAAAGATGAAGTGGAATGTTTAGTGGAATGTGGGTTGAAAGAAAAGAAAAGAGAAAAATCAAAGTCTTTTGGATGAGTTGAAAGTGGAATGATTTGGTGAAGTTGGTGAGAGACTAGAAAGTTCAATCCCCATTGTAAGCACCACAAGACCAAAATGATTCCCACCTTGAGAAATACCAAAAGCCCCATTACAACCCGGCCGAACGGAACCTCTTTGAGGACCTCC
This sequence comes from Polygonum maritimum, assembly GCA_963924305.1. Taxonomy (NCBI): domain Eukaryota; kingdom Viridiplantae; phylum Streptophyta; class Magnoliopsida; order Caryophyllales; family Polygonaceae; genus Polygonum; species Polygonum maritimum. Next base: position 4,095,223 of record OZ002734.1, read on the forward strand.
ATTGAGCCAAGTTCATATTCTTTGTGTGCACTGTAATAGGCATCTCTAGGTGGAGGAATTGGTGATCTTATCTTCAATAGTAAGGTCTTTACTTGCATGATTGTTGAGTTTGAGTGTTCATTTTCAAGCCTAAACACATGATGAGTGATACACGTTTTCCATATACCTAAAGTGAGACTTTGTTGCATTAGGCTTTATTTCATGAACACTCGATCATGTGTGATGACGTAATCTTACTAGCATATCTATCACTTGCGCTTACTTGATTGATTTTTCATATGAGGCTTTACTTGAAGATTGTGCTTCGGTCTTGCTTACTTTGTTATTGCTTGAGGACAAGCAAGTTTAAGTATGGGGTATTCTGATGTCTCTCATTTTGGAGGTGTTTTAGTAGTTAATTTCCCTTGTGAATATGTGTTTTTCATTCCTTTCTTTGTTAGTTTCGTTCCTTCTTAGCTTAGTTCCCGGTTTTCTTTAAGAGGCGGAAACTATGCGAGTTTGCTTTGTTTTGTAGGTGAAATGGCAAGAATGAGGACATTTTGAAGGAGCTTATGGAGGAGCCAAGCTAAGGAGCGGAAGAGCCATGCCAAGAATGAAGAGGAACCAAAGGAAAGCCAAGAAGAGACAAGGATCGAGGCCTAGGACCGAGCACCACCAAGTCGGGCCCGAGATCGAGCAACCAGTGCAAGGGATCGACGTTCCCAACGTCGGGCCCGAGGTCCCCAGGAAGTCGGTCCGAGTCGGCAATTGTGAAGATTAGGCTCCAAGGCACAATTATGGTGAACTTCCAATTTTGCCCTTCTTCTAAATTGGAATTCCTTGGTCCCCAATCAATAGAAGAGGATAATTAGAGGTGATTAGAGAGAACAATAACAACAATCCCCACACAAAATCACTCTCAAAGGCTCAAGGAAGGCTTGGAGAGCAAGGAGAAGAAAGGAGAAGGAAGAGAGGAGGAAATCGGTGGAGAAGAGAAGGAGTTCTAGTGAGTTTGTACTTGATTTGCTTTGGTTTTGGTAGAATTAAGACTTGGATCTTGTGAACCCTTTGAATTTGAATGCAATTTGAGTTTGGATTGATGTTGATGATTGAGATTTGTTTGCTTTTACATTTGATTGCTCTTTACTCTTATCTTATGGAGTAGATTCCATAGTCTTGGGCTATGGGGGAATCCCCTAGCTAGGTTTGGGTAAGAAACCCCAATTCCATAGCTTTTGAGTGCTTGATCTAGGAATTCTCTCTACACTAAGCTTCAATTCTCTTGTGGGAACAACGGACATAGGGCTTGTGATTGGTAAGAGTAAGCGGGAGTGATCTCTTACCCAATTGCTAGACCTAACATCGAAGGAGAGTGGAAACTCCCTTAGGTCGAAGTGTAGAGTGGAGAGATCGAAGGTGGGCAACCTCGATCTCGCAAGGATCATCACTTATTGGTTGAGTTGGGGTGAAATTACTCAAGTCTAGTTAGGGAGGGAACCCAAAAACCCAAGACCGATCTACCAATTTTTGCCTAAATCGAGTTACCAGTACATCGGGCCCGACGTTGAACCAAGTCGGTCCCGGCCAAACAACCTCGATCCACCCTCGGACCGAAGTGACTAGTGTCGGTCCGAGGTGATTTCTTCCGTTTTCCTTTATTTTGCCTTTCTTTTACATCTTTTTAGTTTTTCGGGTACTCTCAACACACGAACTCCCGTGTGTTCGACACCCTAACTCTTTACTACAAGTGAGGTTCGGTTTATAAATTTAAATTTTGACCACCACACCCGGACCGATCAAGTCCCTTACGGTAAGGAGTAACTCCATCCATTAGATTTACATTCTTACCTTATAATGGATGATCTATATTATTTTAAGTTTTTTTATTTTTCAAAAAATCAAAAAAAAAAATTTTAATTTTTGAAAAAATCGAATAATATAAAAATTGAACTTACAGTAATAAAAATTGAACTAACACTAAGAAAAAATTGAACTTAATGTATAAATAATTGAACCCGTACAAATTACGAAATTGAATTTCAAGTACACGTAATTGAACTTTTAACATAATAAATTGAACACTTTGTTGTAACATTTGAACTACCACATTTCAGGGTTATAATCATTGTTTTTGTGAAGAAAGATATTGTTGATACCAGGAACCGTCAACGCGTTAGAGCCACCCTACCAAAAGCAAAATGCTTCCATCGCGATCCGCGTACGCCTCTATCCCCAAAACAGACTCCCGGCAAGACAGAAACCCTCAAAGGACAAACTCGAGTGACCACGTCTGCATCGCGCTTCGGGCGTTGAGACCGCGTGGGGAGGAGCCCATCCCATCCACGCAAGTGGGTGGGCGGCAGCGTCCCATCAAGCGAGCGGTGGGCGGCAGCGTCCCATCAAGCGAGCGGTGGGCGGCAGCGTCCCATCCTGGCCCATGATTGGCCAGTTCCGCGGGCTCCGCTCCAAGAGCCAACCAGAAAGCGACACGTACTTGGGCGGCTCTCGTCCCACATCGATGTCTCGATCGGTCTCAGCCCGGAGCTCGGCTATAAATAGCAAGCTCGATGCACCAGAGCGAGGATCGAAAAACTCGCGAACCACATACACTAGATCTCGAGCTAAAGATCACTGTTGTAACCCGATACACCTAAACGCGATAGAAATCATCTGTCTATTGTTGTAATCCCACAGCTAATATAAAAGATCCTTCACACTACCCTCATCGCGTTGAACACTAGCGATCACATACTTTCCATCTCTCCGTCCGTTGCCTCGGTTGAGTTCTAATCTCTTGCTCTCATCGCGATACTCTACAATCGGTGTTTTCGTGCTTCAACATTGGCGCCGTCCGTGGGGAGGTCGTTCTCAAACTAAGCAGGCACCGCTTCAACCGACGCTGAGTGATGGACGCTAACGGCAGCAACGCTTACTATGTTGACGGCGCGGCCTTCGGGATGCAGCCGCCGCCTCCGTGGTATTACGGGTCACCGCCCGTGCAACAACCGCATGTCGAGCCAGGCTGGCACCCTGGTTTCCAACAGGGTGCCCAGCCCCAGGCCCCCTTCCTGGAGTATGTGCACGCACAGTACTATCAAGGGTACGCGCCCGCGCAGGAACTCTAAGCGGAGGAGTTTTTCGCCACCAACGGAAGCTCCACCACCAACGGAAGCTCCACCACCAACGGAAGTTCCACCACCAACGGGAGTTCCTCCACAAGCGGGAACTCCACCGGCCAGGAGGTGGGAAAGGACGCTCCCAGCGCGGTGTCACCCCCCAACGAGAGCACCGGGAGTTGTCCCTGGTGTTTTTAAATCGAGAATTTAGGTTATGGCTGGGTTTGTCACCGCGTTTGTTATCACGTGAAATGTCTTTATTGTGCCAATTATCGTATAAATAAGACAAGACAACAACCCTACACTGTCCAACAATGCATGAACCGTTAGGGAAAACCCGAGTTGCCTTCCTCGCTTGGGGTTGTCCGCTAACGCGCGCGATGCGCTTAGGCGCGCTCGAGTTGGGTTTCGCCCCTCGCAGTCGCATAATGCCTTAAAACATCAAAAACTCCACAGTCGTTAGGGAAACCCGAGTTGCCTTCCTCGCTTGGGGTTGTCCGCTAACGCGCGCGATGCGCTTAGGCGCGCTCGAGTTGGGTTTCGCCCCTCGCAGTCGCATAATGCCTTAAAACATCAAAAACTCCACAGTCGTTAGGGAAACCCGAGTTGCCTTCCTCGCTTGGGGTTGTCCGCTAACGCGCGCGATGCGCTTAGGCGCGCTCGAGTTGGGTTTCGCCCCTCGCAGTCGCATAATGCCTTAAAACATCAAAAACTCCACAGTCGTTAGGGAAACCTGAGTTGCCTTCCTCGCTTGGGGTTGTCCGCTAACGCGCGCGATGCGCTTAGGCGCGCTCGAGTTGGGTTTCGCCCCTCGCAGTCGCATAATGCCTTAAAACATCAAAAACTCCACAGTCGTTAGGGAAACCCGAGTTGCCTTCCTCGCTTGGGGTTGTCCGCTAACGCGCGCGATGCGCTTAGGCGCGCTCGAGTTGGGTTTCGCCCCTCGCAGTCGCGTAATGCCTTAAAACATCAAAAACTCCACAACCGTTAGGGAAACCCGGGTTGCCTTCCTCGCTTGGGGTTGTCCGCTAACGCGCACGATGCGCTTAGGCACGGTCCTTTGATATGGTAAGTTAGGCAAACTTAGTGTCGAGCGCGGTCCTAGCACCTAGCTCGGCATAGGGTTGGATATGACAAGTTTTCGCGAAATTCTTTAAATAGAAAGAAGCGCAGGTCATAATCAGAAAGCCGCGTGGCGGCAAAAGCAGTTAGGACGCATTAACCGCGTCAAACAGTATTACAGCCGCACCGCGGTAATAAACAGTGTTAAGGCCCCAGGGGCCAAGTAAAGCATCAAGTCACAATACAAAAAAAATAAGAGTTGAAACTTCATATTCAGCAGCATTCAGGCATCAGGAACGTTGCCCGCGGTCTCAGAGGGAGGAGGGTCATCAGGGGTCTTCTCTTTTTCTGGATCAGTGGCGGCGGGGAGTTCCGGGTTGTCAAGACCCGCGTCATCTGCTTCCACTCCCGGCGGGGGTTTTGCCACCCCATCCTCCCAGATGACTCCCATTTGGCGATGGAGGTCGGGGGCAAAGTACCTCACCTTGTACATTTCGCAGTACTGGAGGGCGGCCGTAACAACGCTAAGAGCCTGGACGGTCCGCGCATCGTCAACGCGTCATTCCAAGTACTCCAGCGAATTGAGGAAGTCGGGTATCGCGCTCTCCAGCTGCTTGCTGGTCTTTTCCAGCTGCGAGCTCAGCTCCTCGTTTCGCGCTTTGTAACCCCCGACTTCCTTCTTCAATGCCGCGGCCTAGGACCCGGCGGACTTAAGCGCCGCGGCATCTTTTTCAGCCTGCGAACGCAGCTCCTGGAGTGCCGCCTCCGCCTCCTCCTTGGCTTTAATCGCCGCTTCCGCCCGTTCCTCCTCCTCCACCAAGCGATCAGGGAGGTAGTTCACCCACGCGTTGACCTACAAATCAAAACTCACGTTTCAGATTCAAAAATAGAAATTATGACAAATCAGCGCGAAAAGAAGAGGAGACCGCGTACCATATGGCCATATTTCTGACACTCCCCTTTGACTTCCCGCGCGTTGAGGGTCCGGAACCATTCCCTCTCCTCCTCGTACCCATACTGGCCTTCCTTGAATGTACCCCAGGCAGGCCCGGGGCAGGCAAAGCCGGCCACCTCCGCTCGCCGCGACCAATGACGGCGACTCCCCGCGCCCGTCGTTATCTGGGCAGGACCCTTCGAGGCCTCAGGGGATCGGTCCTCGGTCGCGATAACGTCCCGTTTGGCCCGTTTCACCAACACCCCCTCCTCGCGGGCCGTGTCCTCCGCGCTCTTACGTTTCAGAGCGTCGGCCTGCAATCGCTTACCTCTGGCGTCGACCAGCACGCCAGCCCCTTGATTATCGCGCCCCGCCTTCGCGGTAACGCCTTTACTGCCTCCGGTTTTGGCAGTAGGAGGGGCCTCGGAGCTGGCGGGGGCGGGCTTCCCAGAGGTCAAGGCCGCGAAAACGTCCATATCTGCGAAACACAAGTGGTTAGACTATGTACAAAAATACCAATTACATAAAAGTAAAACGAAACCCCAGGTAAAGGTACCCTCGCGCGAGTTAGCCGGGGACGCGGCTGCCGAGGAGGATATTTCGACCTCCCGGGGCGGCTCAAATCTCAAGCTGAGCCCCGCGCGCTCAAGGCGCTCTTGGGTCAGCCACGCCTGCTGCTCCCTTTTGTTAGGCGCGGCGAAGGCCTTCTTCGCCGCGGCCGCCTCCTTCGACCCGCTGCGTTGGCGTTTCTTATGACGAAACAGGCCGGGGACCATCGGGCAAACCATGTTTCCCCCTGGTAATCGCGCACGATGAACCATTTCTCCTTCCACCGCGGTCCAACGTTCGAAGGAGTGATCAGCAAATTACAATGCGTAAGGCTGAAGTTCACGATGCCCTGCTTGTCCGCCTTAATCGTGAGTATTTGAGCCATGTGCCGCGCAGAGAGAATCTTACCAAGCTCCAGGCACCGGATGTGATAGGCTGCGATATAGCTCCAACAGTTAGGCGCCATCGATGCCGGGGCCAGATTGAGCATCGTCAAGAAATCGGAGACGTAGCGGGGAAAGGGAATCCGGAAGCCCGCGATAAGGCTGGCCGCGTAAACCACCGAGCCCGCCTCATAAACAGCATAGCTGTTACCCCCACCCTGAGGCAGTAAGAGTTCGACCCCAGAAGGCCAGGGATACCCTGTCGCGATCACGTCCATCTCGTCAAGGGTGAGGATAGTTTTTTTTCCCTTCGCGAGCATCGCATTATCCTCATATTCTAAGAGGTGCGCGGGCCTCGTCTGCCTAAAGCGGGGAACTTCGGCTCTAACCCTAGTGATGTACCGCGAGATAAAGCTTCTCTCAACCCCGGATGTCGAAGCCTCGGCCTCATCACGAGGATCAAAGGGTTTACAGCGTGCCATCGATCGCGAGGAGGATTCACTCTTACTACGGGCGCCAGACGCCGTGGTGGGGTTGCTCTCGCTCAAACCAGAGGGCTCGCGAAAGTTGTTCTGAGAATCACTCAGGGACATCTCTCGGTACTCAAAGGAAGGATCAGGAGCGTAGAAGTCGTCCCAGTTCGTTATTCTAGCACCGCGATCCACGCCTGAAGGGCAGGAGTCGCTGGAAAGCCCCAAATCCAGGGCACGGAAGCAAAGAGGCTCCTGGAGGAAGTAACAGAGAAATAATGTGCATAGGAAGAGACAATAAGTGTAAAAGGTAACGCGATGAAAGCACAAACAGAATAATTCCCAGCAGTAAGCGTAAAAGATAAAAAGAACAAAGACCCAAAGTCAAACCAGCGCAGTACCCCAACCACGGGCAAGTGTCATATCGCAGTAGGGCAGGAAGCCCTGTGAGAGAGGGTCTGGGGGCGCGCGAGATGTGTGTCAGGAGAACATTCCGCCGTTCTCGACACACGTCTCCAAGAATAGGCCGGGGTGACGAGACGTTGATGGGACGGAAGATCGCGCTGAGCGCGTCTTCTTCGCCTCCCACGACGCTTCGCCTCCCATGGCGTTTCGTCTCCCCGAAGAGTTTTTCGGCCACTTCGCCACCCAAAACACGAAAGCACGGCGGCGGCCGAATCCGAGCCGAGTCTGGGGCGGAAGCATCCGTCGCTGTCCGCCACCCAGAAAACGCGGAGAACCCTAAGCCCACCCCCACTAGGCGTTTTCTCGGGAAAAGCTACCCCGAGCGCCACCGGTACCCAGCGGTTGTGCCACCGCTGAGGCTAGGGCATTCCCCAAAAAACCCGAGAAACCCAGAAAAACCAAAAAAGAGGGGAAAGAAAGAGAGCGTACCTGGTGGTCACGGAGAGGCGCAAGCGAGCGCTGACGAAGGCGCTGGCGGGCAGTTCCGGCAAAGTAAGGACAGGCGAGGGCGGAAATGGCGTTTTGAGGGGTTGAAAATGGCGAAGTGAGGAAGACGAAAGGGCGGAAACCGCCTTTTTGTTTTTTGTGTGGTAACCAGGCCGTGAGGAGTTGGGCTCCGTTGGTGGGCGGCCCACGAAGCACTACGTCCCAAAAAGCTTCCTTCGCCACGTTCCTCGTCCCGTCACGCTCACTTGCTCGCCCGTCTCCAAAACTATAACGCGTTCCACGCAGCACGTTTCCGGTTCGGGGTACTTGTTTTGGACCTGTCCTCAAAAGGGCATCGAGTCCCGGTCCATGGGGTTGTGTTGATACCAGGAACCGTCAACGCGTTAGAGCCACCCTACCAAAAGCAAAATGCTTCCATCGTGATCCGCGTACGCCTCTATCCCCAAAACAGACTCCCGGCAAGACAGAAACCCTCAAAGGACAAACTCGAGTGACCACGTCTGCATCGCGCTTCGGGCGTTGAGACCGCGTGGGGAGGAGCCCGTCCCATCCACGCAAGTGGGTGGGCGGCAGCGTCCCATCAAGCGAGCGGTGGGCGGCAACGTCCCATCAAGCGAGCGGTGGGCGGCAGCGTCCCATCCTGGCCCATGATTGGCCAGTTCCGCGGGCACCGCTCCAAGAGCCAACCAGAAAGCGACACGTACTTGGGCGGCTCTCGTCCCACATCGATGTCTCGATCGGTCTCAGCCCGGAGCTCGGCTATAAATAGCGAGCTCGATGCACCAGAGCGAGGATCGAAAAACTCGCGAACCACATACACTAGATCTCGAGCTAAAGATCACTGTTGTAACCCGATACACCTAAACGCGATAGAAATCATCTGTCTATTGTGGTAATCCCACAGCTAATATAAAAGATCCTTCACACTACCCTCATCGCGTTGAACACTAGCGATCACATACTTTCCATCTCTCCGTCCGTTGCCTCGGTTGAGTTCTAATCTCTTGCTCTCATCGCGATACTTTACAATCGGTGTTTTCGTGCTTCAACAGATATATTTTATATTTTTAAAATTTAAAATTTTTAAGTCTGTATTTATGTATTATAGATGTTATTTTGTAGTAAAAAGTATTTTTGAATTAATTATATTAAACTAAAATAAATTTATTTTTGTAAAAATTGAATTTTATAAAAAATGAACTCAAAAGATATAAAAGTTGAACTCATAGAACAAAAAATTGAACTAATACTTAAAAAAAATTGAAACCATACAATATTGAGTATTGAACTCGTAGTATTTTAAAATTGAACTGTTAGTATATTAATTTGAACTCTTTAGTGTATAAAATTGAAGTGTCGTACTTAAATATTCTAACGGTATTTTTCATAAAAGAACATAATATCGTTTTCGTAAAAAAAAAACTTTTTTCTGCAAAACTGTTTTTTTTTTAATTTGGACCATCCATTACATCGTAAATAGGTAAATCTAATGGATGAGATTACTCCTTACCATAAGGAGTAGTCCTCGCTTGAACCAAAACCTATATATATATATATAGAGAGAGAGAGAGGTTCTAGTTTTGATAAAAAAAAAAAAATAGAGATTCTAGTGAGACATTAGGTCCTAGTGATACACGGTGGATAAATTTGGACCGTTGGATTAAAACAAAATTAATGGACATGATTTAATCAACTTAACACTTGCTCCCTGTTCCAGATTTAAAATTTCCGCTCTTTCACTTGCTCCCACTTCTAGATCTCCGATCCACCACCAACCACCATGTCAACAGCCGTCGTGGGCGGCGACGGAGGGCCAATTCTCCTTCTCAATCTCCGAATCGGCGACGAAATACATGATCTCGACGCGAGTAGCGAGCTCGAAAGCGCATGCGCATGCCGTCGATGTTTTTGACGGAGACGCAAACGGCAACGAAGATGACGCCACGTGGCCAAGGGGCGGAGGATTTGCACTAGAGAGCTTCCCTTGCTTGAGAATGAACCACCGACAACGCCACGTCCTAATATGCTCGTCGTGCTTTGCAAGCCACCCGGCATGTTCCAGATCCGTCCAGAACTCTTGGCATGGTCGGTGTCGGTGTCGGCTCCGGCGGCTGATTGGTCGATGATCGCTCGGAAGAGGCTGATCGCCATTGATTTTTGAGGAGGGGGACGAAGAGAGAAAGTGAGAGGCCGAGGTTATGAATATAGAACTAGAATAGTAAGATATAAGAGAGCATATATGATTGACATATATACATACAATTGTCCAGTTTTATGAATATAAGAGTTGAGTTATGTATACGAGAATTTTTAATATGAAAATATAATACTACTTTATGCATACAAAAAATCTCAGATCATGCATATAGCGTATTAATATAAGAGTTGAGTAATCAGTATACATTTAATAAAATATCATGCATATAATATTTATTATCATGCGTATAGCGTATTAAAATCATGCATACGACGTTTTATATCATGCATATATGTAACGCAATTTCAGTTCATATAATTTCAGGATTTGTGTATTCATATTTACAACTAATAAAACATCATGAATATAACATTTATAATCATGCGTATAGCGTATTACAATCATGCATATGACATGTTATATCATGCATATAGGTAACTAACTTCAATTCCTATAATTTCGGAATTTGTGTATTTATATACACAACTGATAATATATCATGCATATAACCTTTATAATCATGCATATGACGTGTTATATTATGCATATAAGTAACTACCTTCAGTTTCTATAATTCCGTGAATTGGGGATTTGATGTATATAACTAACAAATCATCATGCATATAACCTTTATAATCATGCATATAACCTCTTAAAATCATGCATATGACGTGTTATATCATTGAGTTGATAAGACCTACAATATTTGCAGAACATACAAATTTTATTTTGAATATGATATATTATAATAACAAAATATATTAAACTAATACTCTACTACTAAATATAATTTTTTTAATTAAAATATAATCTTAATAAGGTGAAAATTTTGATGTTCACCGGGCCAACCCACCCAAGTACCCAACCCAATCCGCTGGAAACGGGCCTGTTTTTTAGGAGGCCCAAGTTCATTCAACTGATCTGCTTATGTGCGAAAAATGGATTCAACTGATACACAATCAGGACCGACCTGCATTCACGAACAAGGGTTCAGAGAGCGAAGGCTCGGGCGAGACAACCTTCATCGCCCGCATAATCCGTCTCTCCGATTGATCGGTTCGAACTTGTCCTTCTCAGTTGAATTTTGTTTCTAATGTCTTTATCATGCCAACTCTGGTTCTTATTTCTCAATTGAGAAAGATCCAAAATTTCAGTATTTCTAGTGTTAATTTGCAGTCTGTTTGCTCTCTTGTAGTTAATCCGGATTTCAAATTAGTTTTAGGTGTTTAATCATGCTTCTTTTCCTGTTCTTTTAGGCTATGTTTTGTATAGTTAAGTCTGTAATTCCTTAAGAATGGTTGCCACTTAGGTTGGTGTCTAGAAAATAGTTGTTGGCCTCATATGTTAACTTGATGAGCTATCAATTTATGGCCATTCATCCAATAACTGGAAGCAGTTCTTGTTTGTAATGTCTTTATGTCAGCAGTTCTGTGATGCCTTAAGCTGGAAGCAGTACTTAGGTTAAGGTTTCTTATCTAATTTCTATATTAGGTTGAAGCCTTGAGGCTAGAGTTACCATGTTATAAACTTTTGAATTGCAAATTGTAAGGGTTCTAATTGAGGATCATGGTAATGGTTGCAGTTGTCAAATTTAGGCTACATTGTGCTGTTTAATGAGTCCATCGGTATCAAGGAAATCACCAATGGGGCGCCATGGATCCAGGAATTCTGTCTCACCAGTCAGGGGCGGATCTCGGAGAGAAAGATCACCTGCTGGCTCTTCTCGAAGGAGTAATGGATCAGGAAGAGATCAATCTCCTGTTTATCACAAAAGCTCTTGTAGGGGTAGTTCACCGAAAAGGGAGAGGCATTCAAGTCGTCCTAAGTCACCTAAACGGGACAAGTCCAATTCTCCTGTATCGAGGTCACCTTCTCCTAGGACCAAGAGGCTCATGAGAGCTCAAGCTGAAAGAGAGGCTGAGAAAGCACCTGAGAGAGTACGTGAAAAAGATTATGGGAGGGGGAATGAGAGGTCACCCAGAAGGGAGAGGTCAAATTCTCCTGTAGCAAGGTCTCCCTCCCCCAGGACCAAGAGACTCAGGAGAGCTCAAGCTGAAAGAGAGTCTGAGAAAGCACCCGAGAGGGCACGTGAAAGAGATCATGAGAAGTCTAAACATCGGGAAAGAGATGTTGAGAGGGATGGTCCAAGAGATAGAAGAGAGCGTAGACCAGAGAGAGAGGTGGCTGAGGAAAAATCTTCTAGATCTAGACATGGACGTTCAGCTTCACCATCAGAGCGTCACCGAAGCCGAAATCATTCTCATTCACCGCCTCGTTCTAGTTCCCGAGCTCATGCTGAGGTTTGCTTTGATCACCCGTTTTTACTTTAGTCTTTTTTTTTTTTTGTGCTGGAGGCTTAAATTTTTAGCTGTGCCATAAAATTTTGCATATCTAACACCCCATTGACACTGCCCTACTATAGGGAAACTAATATGAGGCTAGTTATCAGTTTCTTTAATGTTCTTCTCTTATGCTCGAGTGGCTTAGGAAAATGGTCAATTACATGGTCACTTAGCAGCTTGGGTGATTTGAGGTGTTTATTGGCTTTTTAAACGTGTAATCATACATTTGTAGACTCTTGTGGGTCATATATATTGAGGCATGGCTGTTTTGTGTTTTTTATTTCCAAAAAAACTTGGGTGCCTTATGGTTGACCCTTATTTGTTGCCTATACTACTGTTCACAATAAAGTGTACCTGTCGCAGCTGGTCAGTGTTAGGCATCAATGACTGTTCACATTAAATTGTACATGTTGTAGTGGTTTGTCGTAGGCGTCAATGATTCTATATTTGTTTTGCTTCCTCTCTGGTTTGCTACTACAACTACTGTACAAGTACATCTCGCTCTCTATCATTGAATTTTCTAGACACTATGAGTCAATAATATATGATCTGAACTTTGCAGGACACCAAATCCACAGAGGTTGATGGAAGGTGAGTTGCTTGTATAATTTGAGGAATTATCATGCATTAAGCTTTGGCTAAGCTCTAGTAAATTAATGGAAACTAATAGTAGATTACGTATTATCCCCAAAAAACGGAAAGTAAGTTGAATGAAGCTAAGACATCAGTGCTGAAGAATGGTTCATTTTATTTTAGTTATAGTCCGTATTGAAGAATGATTCATTTTAATACCACTAGTCTGAGACCTATAATCAGTTTTTATATATTTAACTATTTCCTTTATTGTTTAATATAGATGAGCACTGATAATTTTGCCTAAGCTACAGTGTTCATGAAATGTCTGGTGTTAGTGAAAATGGAGGACTAGTCTTGGCAACAACGTGATACTGTTATTATGATATCAGTTTTTTTTGCTCATATACTTATACATTTCTCATTGAGCTTCTCTTTCTTTAGCAGGGATGATGCTTCTGATTCATTAGCTAGAATGAAGGCTGCTGAGGAAGCTTTAGAAGCTAAGAAGGTAATGTGATTATGATGGTATATGTTTTCATTCATGTATCTGATCTGATATATCAATATTAAATTTCGGTTTTCTTTTTGTGCAGCAAAAGCCATCATTTGAATACTCAGGGAAGCTTGCTGAAGAAACTAATAGAGTCAAAGGTATCAAGATGTGTTCATGATTTTGTAGTTTTGGAGAAGAATGTCCTGTATTCATCCATGAGAAACTTGAGTAGTATGGCATTTCCTGCTCAGTCCTGTCATGTCATTTACAAAGTTAGCTGTGGAGAATTCGTGTTTCAACTATATTTCACCATTCAAATGGCTTAAGCTGATCTAATGAAGCACCTCTTGTAATTGTCTGATCCTACAGATTAAATGGTTTGACCACAAAGTTGATTTTACTATTGTGCATGTGCACAACACATAGGATGTCTATCATTTCCTTGTTATGCAAAAGAACTATGGTGGCTGTATCAAACATAAATTCAGCTAGTTTAGTCAAAATTTTCATACATGAGAGTGGTAACGTCATTCAGCTTCAAGTCAGCACACCTTTGTGTGATTGTTCAGCTCAGCTGTATGAGAACATCTATCATTTTTGGCTGTACAGCATTTGCTTTCTTTTATTTTTAGCTTCCTTCTGATATCATATTGTCTGATTGATAGGTGTGACTCTGCTCTTCAATGAGCCTCCTGATGCTCGAAAACCAAGTACAAGATGGCGATTGTACGTCTTCAAGAATGGAGAAGCTTTGGATGGTAAGTTATGTCAAATAGCTAAGTCTTTTGTGTATACTCATCACGTTGAACAGTTTCTCCATTAACCTGAACATTCTTAAAATAATGTCTACACTATTGCACTATAGGAACTTAAATAATTCTTAAAATGTTTTTCACATGTCGTGTTTCTCTTTCATTGTATGTCTGCTTTTTAATGGTGAGATCTGTAGATCAATGCACTTGATTCTCTCATTAACCTTATGTCTGCTTTTTAATTGCACAGAGCCACTTTATGTCCATCGCCAGAGCTGTTATTTATTTGGGAGAGAAAGGAGGGTGGCAGACATCCCAACAGATCATCCTTCCTGCAGCAAGCAACATGCTGTCCTTCAATACAGGTTTATATTTTCTGTTTTTTTTAAAAGGAAATTCATTAAACCAGATCACACCTGAGAAATATAGTATTTGTCTGTGAATATTATACTTTATGTATTATCCGATTTGAAGTTCGCAGCCTTTGTTTTTTCTTCTTCTAAATCATACCTTTCTGTTCAGGCATGTTGAGAAGGAGAAACCTGATGGTACCATGTCAAAGCAAACACGGTAATTCTATACTGAATTTTATTGAGTTTTCAACTTTTAAGTTGTAGTAATTGGAACTTTGCTTTGGCATAACTATGGGTATTCATGTGTACTATCCAGGCCTTATATCATGGACTTAGGGAGCACAAATAAAACCTTCATCAATGTAAGTGACCTTTTCTTAAAATTATCTTACTGCAATATAGTAAATAACATATGTAAACTTCGTATGATCCATATATTTTCATTGGTACTAGTGGTATTTTCCAGAATGTAAAGTTTTGACACATTGGTTAACAATATGGCTCTGTTTGGCTGGATTTGAAATGGCTGAGATTTAATATCCTATTTTATGTGGAAAAAGGACATTGTTGTTTTTGCTGAGTATTGTTAGAGCCTAGTACATTTACATCGAACCAAACAGTACTTAAAGGCACTGCAGAAATTCAGAAACTGCATTGCTTTTCTATTTTCAGTATGTATTTATTTTGATGAGCAAGGCATTCTACTATTTTTGTTCCAGTTACTTTCTTAATACTAACACGACGTTTGCAGGAAAATCCTATTGAGCCTCAACGCTACTATGAACTCTTCGAGAAGGACACCATCAAGTTTGGCAATAGTAGGTCAGTCTATCATTCCTTTTTGCGACTGAAGTTTTCCCGTTTATTCTATTTATATGCCCTTAGGCGCCAAGGGGGCAGGGCAGATCATGATCAGCTCAATTTAACTGAACTTGTACCTCTAGATGGACAAAATATAAGTTGGATATAACCATTTTAACTTGACTCTGGAAAAATAAACAAAATAAAGAACATATTTTTCTTGATGGGCTTGTCATGGAAGAACCTTGTTTTCTGGGTTTCTTGCAGCCGAGAGTACGTTCTATTACACGAAAACTCGTTGTCGTCGAAGGAAGAGTAGCGGCTTGCGTCGTGTAGTGTTTTCAATTGGGAACTCTGTTACAGGAAAAGGGTTAACAGAATTTTGAGCTGGTTTTAACAGAAAAGGGAGATGACGCCACGTGTCTTAATCTCATGAGCTCTCTAAAGTTGTTAGAAAATTCTGTTAAATAGCACACGCTCCTTGTAATTCAGTTTATCCAGAATTTGTAAAACCTTCTCATTCCTCCCTCAATAAATCCATGGCTGACTTTGGTGTTATTTGTTGATTGTGTTTCTAATCCTATCAATCAATAGGTAATCCGTTTGAGTTGTTGTTTGTTTGAGAACATTAGCTTTTTCCTTGATAGTAATTCATGATGGTCACTTATCATAAATAGCAATTTCCTTGATAGATTTTTATAGAACTACCGTATTACAACTAAAAATCTTTATCATAATGCTCTTGATAGAGAAAAGCACATTAACAAAACTTATTCCAATTACTATCAGTAATCAGTCCCGTATTTATTAAATCTTTTGAATGCACGATAGAAAAATCTTTTAAGAATGAAATCTTTTCTAAAAATCTTATAGTATTATAATTTTTTTTTTGTTAAAATGAATATGGTTTTGACTTTTGATAGTAATAGTTTTTGATAAATACGGGAATACGTTTTGATAGATTTCTCTATCGAGAAGATTTAAATAATTGTGCGGATACGTGGGGCAATTTCTGGTAAAAATTGAAGAGAAATTAAATATGTATTATTTAAAAATCCACGGTAATATTTTGAATGACATTATTTTTATATAATTAGTTTAAATTATAATAAAATAAATTTTAAATCCACAGTATTATTTCGATAGATTATTTAAAAATCCAAGGTATTATTTTGAATGCACATTATTTTTTGGGTCCTATATTTACTCAATTTATGATATCTTAAGATTTTTTCCTCTAACATGATTTTTGAATATTTTGTTTAACCATTTTTCCTTATTAATTAGTATACGTTTTTGTCATTATTAAATCTTGAAAAATAGGGAAAAACTTTCAAATATGTCAATAGTATATTAGATAATTGCATAAATATAAAAATTTGTATAGAGTTATTTAAACTTAACATTGTGTTAATTAAACTACATATAGGTCAATAGAATCGGATTTCGATCTATCGGGTTTGGGTTATAAATTCTCGAGTTAAAAGCGACCCCGCATCGATCAAAATTCGATCTCGAATCGGTTAATTAGGTTTTATATTTATATTACCCATAAATGGTACGGAATTTGTACTAGTTGATAGTAGTTTATCATCCATATGCTAAGGAAATTAGATTTTTTTTATAAAACAAAATCTCCTTATCTACTAATTTTTTGACAGAGAAATCTTGATAGTAAGCCTCATAATTTTTATTCATGCCTATTGATAGTAATTTATCATCCGTATGCTAAGGACTTTAGATTTTTTTTTAAAAACAAAACTTATTATCTAATAGTTTTTGTATTAATTATTTTTACAAAAATAAATATTTGCATGTTTTCTACAAATAAAATTTTCTAGAAAATTTGCACGTTTTATGTCCAAAATTCCACATAATATTTGCACGTTAGTTATTTTTCGAAAAACAAAATATTCTTTTAAGTAACATTATATAAAATTTTAAATAAGTTTTTAGTTATATCAAAATCGTGCCTTCAAGGCACGGGACTGATACTAGTTACTTGGTAAGACGGCTATGTAGCACTAGTTATTATTTTCTACCGCTCGCTGGGTTAATTTCGTCTTTCTTTCTATGGTGTTTTCTTTTAATGATGATCTGTAATTCGTTGTTCATTCATGAATACATGATATGGTTATGCATCTCGATATTGATGGCTGAGGCCCTGGCCTTGCAGTTGCAGGACGGAGTAGCAGAGGCAAAACAGAACAATATACGCAATCCAGAAATAGAAAACGATAATATGACAGTTATAAAAGCCGTGAAGGAGCAAGTTAATTGTCCATGGGAAATAGAAAGAATTATTGCAGACATTCTCGTGCCCCTTAGGGGGTTCGAGTCAGTTCGTATCTCTCATGAGAACAGACAGTGAAATATTGTGGCCGATAAAGTTGCAAGTTTGGGTCACAGTCTCTCATGGGAAACAATCCGGAACCATCACGAGCTTTTAGCGCTCATCCATCTGGATGCTCTAGGATACCCTCCTTGAGACGGGATCCTAATCCTCACCGAGTCAAAAAAAAAGCATGATATGGTTATGTGCATGACACTTAGATAATATAAGTTTATTGATAGTAAAGACTAGTTAGAGGCCGACCGAACATAGACTATTAGCAAGCAATTGACAAAATCCTACAAAATTAATTGAAAGAACGAAACAACTTCTAAGTTCTAACTACACTATAAACGCCCAACTATTTGTCTCCCTCAGCTCCTTCTCCTCCTCGGGTGTGTAGTCGTTGTCGATGTTGAATATGGCTCTCACCTTCTCCATACATGTCTCGTCCTTTAGCCGATCCGCAGCGGCTTGACACGTCAGATTCAACAGCCCCTCTATGTTCAGGTAGTTTGCAGCCAAGATCAGGTCAAAGAGCACGGCCCAGTCAACCGCGCCCTTTGAGAACTCCGAATCGAACTCCGAAAGATCACGAGGATCATCATCATTATCATCATCAGTAGTGGTAGCGGGGGAGTGGTTGGTGCAATACTCGATTACGCGAGAGAGGGTCTTGGCGTCGACGTTGGGGAGGGGGATGAGGTCGTCCCCCGAGACGTCCTCGATCATGTTCTTGATGGTCTGGGACACCATCGCCACCGCCTCCTCCACCTCGAACGTCTCGTTGTCGTTGCTCCTCAGAACGATCACCTTCTTTTTGCTCTCGGAAGTTGTCGTCGACATGATCGATGTGGTGGATTAATTGGGATTCAAGGACAAAGAATTAAAATCGTAAGACGAGAGTAGCGTGTAGTTGTTGTATACAAATTGATGTCAGTACTTAGGACCAAGGTTTGCCTTCACGGTATATATAGCCACGTATCTGATATCTCTAACCTATAATGCTTGGCAGGTACGTAATCGTTGTATAGGTAGAAACAATACAAAGCATATATGAACTTTCCATGTGTATATATATAAGAAAAATAAGTTATATAACATTTTTATCTAATTAACTAAAAATTAGGGCTGTTCAACCGGTCTGGACCGGACCGTAATGTACGGTCCCGGTCCAGACCGGTGGACCATAAATTTTGTAATACTTGGACCGTGGAGACCGACTTACATGTTTTATTGTAATTTTTTAATATTTTAATGTTTAAAATTGGTTATGGTAAGACCGATTTAAATGTTTTGTTGTAGATTTTTTCTATCTTAATGTTAAGATATGATTAAATTACAATCTTGTTCCCTTTTGCATTGTAAATATATATTAAGTAAGTGATACAATTTGATTTTATATGTATTTTAATACATTTGTATGCATAATTTTGAAAATATATTTATTCCGGTCTAGCCAGTCCGGACCGTAAACTCCGGTCCGGTCCAGTCTTGGACCGTAACCCGATTAATAGAAAAATCATGGACTGTGGACCGGACCGAATCGGCCCCGGTCTTGGACCAGACCGTAATATTCCGGTCCGGTCCGGTCCGGTCTACATTTGCACAGCCCTACTAAAAATTGATCTCCTCTTCCTGCGTCTTCTCTTCCCCGCCTAATGTTCACCGAATTTGATTCAGCTAAGCAGGGGAAAGGAAAGGACTCAAAGCAGTAATGCAACAATGCTCTTCCCTTGTCAATCCTCGCATCCCAATCCGGGTCGCTTCCACAGCCACCAAAACCCTCTCCGATCTCCCTTCACTATCCGCCTACACAGAGCTTCTGGAAGCTTCCATCGTCTCGAAATCCTTCAACCGAGGCCGCCAGGTCCACCAGCATCTCTTCAAGAACAGCCCCGCTGCCAGAACCCACCCTCTGATCCTCGAAAAGCTCGCCCGTTTCTACGTCGCCTGTGACCGCCTCGAAACCGCCCGCAAGGTGTTTGACGAAATTCCCAACCCAAGTGTGGTTCTTTGTAACTGGATGATTCGGGCCTACGCTTGGAACGGGCCCTTTGGGGATTCCCTTGATCTGTACTTCAAGATGCTGGCCATTGGGATTGTGCCCACCAAGTTCACCTTCCCCTTTGTTCTCAAGGCGTGCTCTGCTTTGTGTGCGGTCGAAGCGGGAGAGGAGATTCATGGCCAGGCAATCAGGTTGGGCCTGGATAAAGATGTTTATATATCGACCGCCTTGGTTGATTTTTACATGAAATGTGGGTCTCTAGGGAAGGCGGGAAGGGTGTTCGATAGGATGGTTTGCAGGGATAAAGTAGCTTGGAATGCAATGGTTGCTGGGTTCTCTTTCCATGGGGCATACAGTGATGCGGTGAGATTGGTAAAGGAGATGTGTGATTCGGGAGTAAGCCCGAATTCATCTACCCTTGTGGGGCTTTTGCCGGTAGTTGCTCAGGCTGGAATGTTGAAAGAAGGGAAAGCAATTCATGGGTATTGTGTGAGACAAAGTATAGTAGTAATGTGGTCAGCACGGGGCTTCTCGACATGTACGGGAAATGTGGATGGCTGTCTTACACGAAAATTATCTTTGACAATTTAAGGGTAAGGAACGAAGTGACTTGGAGTGCCATGATCGGTGCACTTGTAAACTCAGATTATATGCTAGAGGCATTGGAATTGTTTGATCAAGTCTTTGTTTCTCACAAAAAGAATTTGTCGGTAGTGATCCTTGGATCTGCTCTTCGAGCTTGCACTAAGTTGATAGATCTACGTACAGGGAGACGAATTCACTGTCATATACTTAAAACAGGCAGCCTTCTGGACTTGATGGTTGGGAACATGCTCCTATCGATGTATGCCAAATGCTGTGCTATGGATGACGCTGTTAAGTACTTTGAAGGAATGAATTCAAGAGACAGAGTCTCCTACAGTGCAATGCTCTCTGGGTTTGTGCAGAATGGCAAAGCCCGAGAGGCTCTTACATTATTCCGGGTAATGCAGCTATCTGGTGTAGCTCCAGATGAGGCAACAATGCTTGGAATTCTGCCAGCCTGTTCGCAGTTAGCTGCTCTGTTACATGGAAAGTGTGCCCATGGTTATTCTACCGTTAGTGGTTTGACTAGTGATGTCTCAGTCTGCAATGCTTTGATTGATATGTATGCAAAGTGTGGAAAAGTGAATACAGCAAGAAAATTATTTACTAGGATGCCTAAACGGGATATAGTTTCGTGGAATTCAATGATAGCTGGTTATGGGAGTCATGGCCTTGGCTCGGATGCACTTGTACTGTTTCAGGAGCTCTTAGCTGAAGATTTGAAGCCAGACGAGATCACATTCATTAGCCTCTTGATAGCCTGTAGCCATTCTGGTCTTGTTTCCGAAGGGAAGCACTGGTTTGGAACTATGTTTGATCAGTTTGGAATAACCCCTTGGATCGATCACTACATATGCATGGTTGATCTTTTGGGTCGAGCAGGACTTTTGGAGGAAGCCAAGAGTTTTATTGAAGAAATGCCTTTGGAGCCCGACATTCACATCTGGAGCGCACTACTCGCTGCTTGTCGCGTCCACAAGAACATTCGACTGGGAGAAGAAGCATCCAAGAAAATCAACAGTTTGGGACCCCAAGGCACTGGGAATTTTGTTCTGTTATCGAACGTATACAGCTCTGCAGGGAGATGGGAGGATGCAGCTGATATACAAATCAAGCAGAGAGATGAAGGTTTCAAGAAAAGCCCAGGATGCAGCTGGGTTGAGATAAATGGCGTGGTTCATGCATTCCTTAGTGGGGACTGCTCACACCCAAGACCAGCAGAAATATATAAGAAGCTAGAGGAGTTGTTACTTGAGGCACGTGGTCTAGGCTACAGAGCTGTCCATAGTTTTGTAATGCAAGATGTTGAAGAGGAGGAGAAAGAGAAAATTCTTCTCTACCACAGTGAGAAGTTGGCGATTGCCTTTGCAATTGTTAGCATGAGCCCCCGGAAGCCAATTCTTGTGACAAAGAATTTGAGAGTTTGTGGGGACTGTCACGAGGCTATCAAGTTTATAAGCCTTGTTGAAAAGAGGGAGATAACTGTGAGGGATACGATCCGGTTTCATCACTTCAAAGATGGCATGTGCAGCTGCAGGGATTTTTGGTGAGCAGTTATCGAGTAGAAACTGATCTTGCTGGGGCTCCTTATGCTGGAAAGCAAGGTAAAAAATATCATAGGCTTTGTAGGTGATGAATGTAGCAGAGATAAGATCCTAATTCTTAATATTATAAGAATCCATATTTAAGTTGGCATTACAGTGCAGTTCTTCTCAATGTTGACAAACTTAAAACATCAAGGACTTGTTTATTAATGGTTGTCTATTAATGGTTGCTAATCCTATAGACTAGACCGATAGAGGGAGTTGAGACTGGACAATATATTGCCTGGGTGACGTTCTTCTGTAAGAAGCTTGCTGAGTGGTGGTCCTGGGTATGCATATATATTGCCCAAGTCTATTAATTTTTCCCATCCATCATCAATTGGAATAGTGGTTAATCTTTTGTTTCCTCTTTTTGGTGCAGATAGCTGAAGTAGAGATACCTCTCATTGTTGATAAAGGGTCATTCAGGATGGCTGCACTTTCAGACTGAAAAAAATAATCAGTGTTGGTGGAGATGGAAAACTACACATCTTACTGGTCTGTATATTGTATGTAAAATATGTAAGCTTGTTTTGTATTTGTCAAGAGGATGTAATTATGCTCATCTTTTGTTATTTGACATTTGTAGATACGATGGGCATGGTGTTATTGCTCATAGGCCGTACCAAGATGTAAGAGGCAGAGTCTGAGCATACGAGAAATAGAGTGGTTGGGCACTATCGGACAATCAAGCTCGAAGAACTTTCCAGTGGGAAACTTGGCATTGTATTTTTATTGATTGTCGGTCCCTTACAATGTATGTCTCTCTCCCTTTTATAGGGCTCAATCTATCTTTTCTAGGATAATATTCTATCCTAAAATATAATATCATGGCTTTATATCTTTAGCCATAATATTTACATCATATAATCTCTAATTCTAGGCCTTGCTTGGGGCGCAAGTAAGAAACACAGGCCGGTCAGGCGCGGATTAGGAGTACACTTGCAGAGTCGCGAACTATGCCTCCGCGCCTTTTACTTTTCACTTGGGTCATCTCTTCCTCGGGTCGCCTACGACCATAGACCGTAGTCAATCCCTTCACATTGCTGAGAAGTCTTCGTTGTCTCTTCCTAGAAGAGGTTGCTATGGCCTCAGCTTATGTTTATAATATTTGTGCTACAGTGCTGTTGTAGACTGTTTTTTGTCTCGTTTTTAAGAGCTAAAACCTAGCTAAAAATGTATATGCACAAAGCAGAACAATTCACCAGAAGCCGTGTTCTCTTTCATGCAAGATAAATTTAAGTTAAAAATTAGATAATTAAACTGACCTTGCTCTAATTTCACTTTGACCTCCTCTCAAAGTACATCAATCGGAGGTCTAGTTTCTGGAAAGGAATTAGATCATAAGAAACCCCGGAGGAGTGATTACGATTTGGCCGGTATGAACATAGTATTCAGAACAAGGGTTTTCATCATTTAACGCTCAAGGCATGTTGCAGGGGTAAACAACACAAGGAATTAAGACAACCACGTCTAGACATAAATCGATGACAGACAGACAAACAAACAGTAAGTGTACGACATTCCGAACCCCTAAGATATATAGTACGAAATAAAAACCAAAACACCACACACACAAAACAGGATCCTTGATATCTGTCTCAACGGACGAACACCTGATCATGAGATAGCTTAGTAAAATGAGATAATAAAGATTCAATCGTCAGCAGCCGGGAGTCCGTATTTCCAAGAAGGATAAGCATTCTGACCCCAATACTCGGCCAAGGTCCAGGAGCAGCCCATGAGAAGGGGTCGAGCGGCGGCTACGAAGGGCCCACGTCCAACGCCAAGACTGACTGGAAAAAGAAAACCATACGCAGTGGCTGCAACAAAAGTGTTGAGAAGATCACGTTTACCCCGCCAAGTGCCCAAGGCGTGTGTTGGAGCTTTTATGGCTCCAAGTGTAATGCTGCACATGCATTTACACGTGAGCAAAAGCAAATGAGCTGAAAGCTCTTTTTGCTTCCCACATCGGTACATGGGTGGGTAAAAAGCCCACTATATAATTTGCATTGGTATATCATGGGTTAGTGAGTCAAGAGAGGAATGCTCCCTCGTGCGCGTGTAGTTGCTGTCTGTCCGTCCGGATCGTGACACGTGCGTGGTGTGGTGGGGCGTATCTTTTTACGGGATTTTTCAACTATTTCGTTAAAATGGGCCTCCGAGATTTGCGGACTAGTTTGCCGATAACTTTTCCGCAAATCTCCGTTTTCAACTTGTTTTCTGTTTCCGAAACTTGGGGACTAATTATTTGAATTGGTTAAACGAGTTTATCACTTCGTTTTAACTGAAGAGGATTTCGTGGGTAGTTGAGAGAGAATCGTGGGATGGTGGGTGTAGTCAGATCTATTTAACCCCATCAGCGTTTCTTCTCAGAATCATCCAAGTCTTCCCTTCTGCTTTCTCAAAACTCATCCCGTACCTCTCTTCTCACTTGTTCTGGATCGTCCGTTCCCACTCCTTCTTATCCGAGTACATGGATTCGAGGGAAGCTGCGCTCAATCCTTGGGGGGCAAGCGCTCGATTGGATCAGTACCAGTGTCCGGGCGTATTGTTTCTAAGGCAGTGGATTTGTCCACGACGCAGTGCAGTAACACATCAATATATTTGGCCTACATTCGTTGAACGTATTGATCGTTTATTTTTGCCTTGCAGAGATTATTTAATTACAGATTAGAAACAATACCTCTCTGCTGCTATTCGAATGGAGAGCCAAATCATCAAGCTTCTCGATCTGTCCAAACTCGAGCCGCTTGATGGGACTAACTACCGCCGATGGTCCCAGAAGCTGCTCATCGTCTTCGAGCAACTCAAAGTCGACTACGTCCTCACCAAAGACCCTCCAGCAGCTCCTCTTAAGGCGCTTCCTCTGGCCGACAACGACTCCCACCCTACGCCAGAAGAAACCGCCGCAGCTGCTGACTCGCTGCTAAGGCTGCTGTTGAAACCGAAAAATACGAACAAGACAATAAGACTGTAAGGGGTATCTTACTGAGCCATATGTCCAATGCTTTGTTTGATTTGTTCCTTACTAACAAATCTGCTAAGTCCATTTGGGAGACTCTTGAGAAGAAGTATGGCTCAGATGATGCCGGGAAGAAGAAGTATGTCGCAGGAGAATTCCTGCGCTTCCAGATGGCTGACGACAAGTCAGTGATGGAGCAGGTTCACGAGTATGAGAATCTGGTTGCTGACATCCTTGCTGAAGGGATGGAGATGTGTGAGTACCTTCAGGCGAACTTCCTGATTGAGAAGCTTCCAGATTCGTGGTCCACCTACCGCAACCACCTTAAACACAAGAAGAAGAACCTGACCCTAGAGGAGCTAGTCGGTCACTTGAAGATTGAAGAGGCAAATCGCCTCAAAGATAAGCCCTTGAATAATTCTGATCATTCAGTCAAAGCTAATATCGTTGAATCTTCTGGTCCGAAGGTTGACAGGTTCAAAAAGGGTGCTGCTGGACACTCTGGAAAGAGCCACAAACCTCTTCAGAACAGGAGAACCCAGAATTTCAAGAAAGGTGGAAAGGACTACGACATCGAACTACTTTATCATCCTGGTAAAGCGAATGTCGTGGCCGATGCCTTAAGTCGCAAGACACCTCAGGAAAATCTGATCGCCATGTTAACGGTTCAACCGAGCTTGCAGAAGGAGCTCATTCGAGAAGGGTTTGAAGTTTGGTTTGAGAGGCAACAAGGAAGTCTGAATACATTGGAAATTCACTCCGTCTTATTAGATCAGATTAAAGAGAAACAATCTGAAGACGTGATGTTGATTAAGATTAGTGGTGAGGTGCAGAACGGCAAGGCACCTGGATTCATCATACAAGATGATGGATCGCTTTGGTTCCAAAATCGAATTTGTGTGCCTGCTGTGGATGAGCTTCGAAAAACCATCCTGAAAGAAGCACATGCATCTGCATATTCAGTACATCCCGGAGCAAGTAAGATGTACAAAGACTTGCGTAAGACTTTTTGGTGGCCAAACATGAAGCAAGAAGTGGCAGAATTCATTTCAAGATGTTTGGTATGCCAAAAGGTGAAAATCGAGCATAGAAGATCCGGGGGGAAATTACAGTCTTTGTCAGTGCCTGAATGGAAGTGGGAAGACATTGCCATGGATTTCGTTACTGGCCTTCCTAAGACTCAAGGGCAAAAGGATGCTATATGGGTCGTGATCGATCGACTCACTAAGAGCGCCCACTTTATTGCAATCAAAATGAGTTGGGGAGTCCAAAAGCTAGCGGAAGTTTTCATCCATGAGATTGTTCGTCTCCATGGTACCCCTAAGACCATTGTCTCTGACAGAGATGGACGTTTCACTTCAAGGTTCTGGCAAGAGTTGCACAAAGCATTGGGAACCGAGTTGAAATTTAGTACTGCTTTCCATCCTCAGACCGATGGTCAATCTGAAAGGACAATTCAGACACTAGAGGATATGCTCCGAGCCTGATTGTTAGACCGCACTACGAGATGGGATGTCAGCTTAAGCTTGATAGAGTTCACCTACAATAATAGTTGGCACTCGACCATCAAGATCGCTCCATTTGAGGCTCTGTATGGCCGTAAATGTCGTTCTCCAATCTGTTGGGATGACAATGCAGATAAGATCCTTCTTGGACCCGAACTAGTAGAGAGAACAGCTGCTGATGTTGCTCTCATTTGACAAAGAATGTTGACCGCTCAGAGTCGACAGAAGTCGTATGCCGATTTGAAGAGAAGAGATGTCGAGTTCTCTATAGGCGACAAGGTATTCGTCAGAGTATCTCCCTCGAAAGGCGTGTTTCGCTTTGGGAAGCGAGGAAAGCTTAATCCTCGCTATGTCGGTCCTTTTGAGATACTCGAAAGAGTAGGCAAGCTAGCGTATCGTCTTGCCCTGCCACCGTCGGCACACCCAGTTCACAACGTCTTTCATGTGTCACTCCTAAGACAATATGTGCCTGATGAATCGCATGTACTCGACTATGATGACATTGAGATTCAATCGAATGGCACTTATGAGGAAAGACCCGTGAAGATTCTAGAGCGCCGAGTGAAACAGCTTCGCAATAAAGAAGTACAGTTAGTAAGGGTACTTTGGTCCAAGAATGGTGGCGAAGAAACGACTTGGGAGACATGGGAAACCGAACAAGGAATGCGAGCACGCTTCCCAGAATTGTTCGACCCATAGTTAAAGAACGAGACGTTCTTTAAGGGGGTACTAGGACGTTTGACTCTTTTGTAACCTAGCAATATTCCGATGTACTTATCCTTCCGTATTATACCCCAATCTCTTCTAGTTTCGGGGACGAAACTAATTTTTAAGGGGGTACTGATGTAATACCCGCTATTTTTGTAAGATATTATGTACTATATTCTATTAGAAGTGTAAGAACAATTCTAGTGAGTTCGTTTTCGTAACGACAAATTAAAGCTTTCAAGAAAGCATATTAATCATAAACATAATTTAAAAGTATAAAATAGAGATTTATAGTGTAAAGATAAAATTAAGTCTTTTCACTCATAAATGTAATTTGAGAAGACTAATATTATTAATTAGAAATAATTAATTAAATTGGGTTAATTGTTATAAAGTTTATTCAAGAGCTAATCTAAACATAATGGGCCGAAAATAAAAATAAGAAGATGGAGAAAGTGGGATTCGAACCCCTGACCTTTCATACCCTCTTCCCTTCCTTCTACCAACTAGGCTATGACAACTTCCTATTAAACAAAGGAAACACATTTAATTTAAACCCAAATGGCCCCCATAGGACCGAGTTCACGGGTGGAACTCTGCCGATCTCCTCCATCACGCGATTAACGCCAATGTCGTTTCGGTCAAGCCTTGTGGCAGCCGAAAACGCGGACAACCGTCCTTCCCCCTAGCGTCCTACACCATGTCCTATCCTATCCCTCTTGGCGTGAGAGTTTGGCCAAAAATTTGTCCATAAATTTGGGGGATTTGCAAGCTCGGTTCATCATTTTCAACTCCATCTTCACCCTCTCTTAAATCCCTGAGTACCCCAAAGCTCTTTCCTCATCAATTTCTGTCCGAAAAACCAGCCAACAAAACACCCGAAAGCAACCACTATAATCCGTTTTTTCCGTTCTTTTCCCCAACCGCCTTCGGCCCCGCCTGGGAGCCGAGTCTGGCCTTCGTCCTCGTCGCCGGAAGCCGCGGTCCGCCCTCCTGTAGCCGCCAGCAGTCGCCGGGGACCGCCAGGGACGCCGGCATCGGGGTGTCGCCGTCGTCCGTTTGTATACTGTTGTTCGTCGGTGTGTTTGCCTGTGCCGTTCGCTACTGCTGATAACAGTAAGCAACCCCTATTTTATTTGATCTGCTTGTGTTTTGGGCCAAATTGTGGGCTGCTTTATCAATTAAAAATGGGCTTTTCTTCTACGTAGCAGTTAGTGGCAATTAGTAGCAAAGATTTCTTCCACTAGCAGGTGTGCGTAGGAATTTTCATCCAATTGCATGATTTGCATCAAACTTAATTAATTGACCCACTAACCTATATATTAATTAAAAAGGCCCATTTAGTCTAATTAATTAGAAGGAGCATTATTAAGTTGAACTAATGGTATTTCTATACTAAGGAGTGTTGTTAAATAAATTTAAAAACTCATACCCATTAAAATAATTACTTTTATAAAGTGATAAAACTTATTAAGTTGATTAAAGGTATTTTTGGGCCCATGTAATTAAGTAAATCTCTTTATAAGATAAGCTTGAACCTTTTCTTGACGGGGACTTTTATTGTCAAAATATTATTTTATTATGATGAATGAATTTTAATTAAATACTTATTTAATTCCTTTGAGGAGCGTATTTATAAATAAATTTTAAGAAGCATATTCGTAAACCGATTTTACAAAAAATCCTAAACTCGCTTCTAACATTCTAGTAAGCCGAAAACTTCGATTTTACAAACTAACAATTCGAGGAGTTCCTAGACTAAGAAATAAATTAAATATTAATTTATTTCGTTATCATTCCGTGCATCGAATTAGGTCAAGCTTCTAGGAGCGCTCGTTCAGAAATTCCGCCTTCGTAGCGATTTAACTCTCGAACACCGAAGTCAAGTGGATGGTTCTCCCTTCGTACTCTCTTTATATTCGATAATCGTTGATTCCTTTCGTTATCCTGTTCAGTTTGTTGGGAACACCTTGTTTGCGGAATAAAATGAACATAGGGTTACTTTATTGTTTAGAGATAACGACCCTTTTGTTATTTACATTATTGCACTGCGCTAGCCCATGAACTTAGGACCGATGATTGTGGTCTCTCCTTGCTTCAAGTCTCTTTCGAGACTTTGTGTGGACTAGTGTAGGAATTAGGGATGCGAGTTTTGACTCTCAACATCTCTTTATAACTGTACTGGGTGGTATATTTATTATCGGCTCACAGTACTGGGTCATGACTCTGCCCGCTCTACCGTTGGAGGGGTGAACTTTGCACTCTAGCTAAGTGCTAGGGATAATTCCCTTACTCTATAGGCATCGTCTCTCTGCAGAGCGAGCTGCCATCTTAAAAGTCACACACTGCATCTGTATTGCCTTATGACTCTGGACAAAGATCTATGCACATTAGTGATAGAGAATGAATTTGAGTGCTCCTCGAAAATACTCGATGGAGTTCTCTCAAACTTGCTGTGAATTAATAAAGTTCCCAACAGACAAAGAACAATAACTTTCTTTCTAGGGAATCACTTCCCTGTGATTTCCTATCCTTCAAAAGAAATCTTGTATTTCTTTTTCGCATCAGATTCCTTTACTTTTCATTGCCGGAGTTCTATTCGAATAAAATTCGTTCACTATTGTGTCTTTCTCTCACTGCCAAAGAACCCGACTGGTCGTGCATCGTTCAGTTCCCTGTGGACTTTGATGCCGACAACTTAGCCTTTTTAAGAACCTAGTTGTATTCTACCACTTGCTTAGTCTCGCGTTAGACTAATACCACTTTCTTTTCTTCCCGACATTGGTCGGCTGGTATTTCTTGCTTCTATGGAAATATCAGGTAACAAGGCCAAGACTGTAGCAGATTAAGGCCGAAGACTCAAGGATCTGAAGGAAGGAAGGTTCAAGCCTTTTGGATATTCTGGGTCCGCCAAGCTACTTTGTATAATATTATTGTCTTAATTTCCGCTGCACTATTATCTAATGTTATTTCCATTTCAAGCACTAGCGTTTCAGACCTCTGAACGCCTTTTCAAGTATGTGGTAAACGATGAACCACTTTAATGTAATATAACTATCGTGTTTTATATTATTTTGAACTATGTTGTGTTACCTAAAGCCTCGGGTGGTCTTGGATGGTAAAATCTGAGATCACTGGCGGTAACACCCTTGGGTTAAAACAGGGGTGTTACACCTTTATCCTTATATGGACTAAAACAAGCTCCAAAGCAATGGTATGAAAAATTTTCATAAGACTATTATGAGCTTTGGTTTTGTAGTCAACAGTTCTGATGCCTGTGTATATACTAAAATGATGCATGCTAAATGTGTGATTATATGTCTATATGTTGATGACATGCTAATAATGGGAACACATTTAGATGTAATTAATGAGACCAAAGATTTCTTATCATCAAAATTTGAAATGAAGGACTTAGGTGAAGTTGATGTAATTTTGGGTGTGAAAGTTACAAAAACAAAAGATGGCTTCACTCTATGTCAGTCTCATTATGTAGAGAACATTCTAAGGAAATTTGATTCTTTTGATGTCTCGCCTGTAAGAACACCTTATGATCCTAGCATACATTTGAAGAAAAATAAAGGGAAAAGTGTCTCTCAATCTGAATATGCTAAGATAATTGGTAGTTTGATGTTCTTAATGAATTATACTCGACCTGATATTGCCTATGCTGTAAGTAGATTAAGTAGATATACTCATAACCCTTGCAATGATCACTGGAATGCCCTAAAAAGATTATTGAAGTATCTAAAAGGTACTTTTGATTGGGGTTTACATTATAAGAGATTCCCTAATGTGTTAGAGGGCTATTGTGATGCAAACTGGTATCTGACAATGATGAAGTTAGTTCTACCAGTGGTTATGTATTTACTTTGTGTGGTGCAGCTATATCCTAGAAGTCTGCAAAGCAGACGGTTATAGCAAGATCTACTATGGAGTCAGAGTTTATAGCTCTCGACTTGGCAGGGCAAGAGGCCGAGTGGCTAAGAAGCCTAATGGCTGACATCCCATTGTGGGGGAGGCCAACACCTCCCGTATCTCTACACTGTGACTCTCAAGCAGCCATGGGGGTTGCTAAGAGTAGTGTCTATAACGGAAAGAAGAGACACATACGAATCAGGCATGAGTCTGTGAGACACCTGATTCTGAATGGGGTACTCACTATGGAGTACATAAGGTCAGAAAGAAATCTGGCAGATCCCTTAACAAAAGGGCTAAACAGGAAAATGGTCATGGAATCGTCGAGGGGAATGGGGTTGAGACCCATATGAAAGCTTAAGCTTTCTTAATCCTATGGCGAAATGAATAAGAAATTGAGAGGATGAGCTTCAAGCTCTTAATGACTTCATAGCCCGAATTTGGGTGGTTTGTAATGAGACAAACTTGATGAGGTCACCTACGTGAGTGCATTTGGTTAATCCAAAAGGCTGAAGACCTTTGAGGGCACTCATGAGCATCCCAAGAAACCGAGATTCACTAAGTGAAATCTCCATCGCGGGAATGGAAGGACAATTGACAAAGTGTGTGTTCTAAGGTAACACTCTCTTCAATAGTCAGAAGTTCAAGACTTGTTCACTTCTTGACTTGAGAGCATCCCTTAGTTCACTAAAGGAGTTGGTTCAAATCGAAAGATACCATCTACTTAAGCACTAAGTCATAAAATCCTATTCAGAACATAACCTGATTGATGTACAGCATTAGTGGGGGATTGTTGGAGCTTTTATGGCTCCAAGTGTAATGCTGCACATGCATTTACACGTGAGCAAAAGCAAATGAGCTGAAAGCTCTTTTTGCTTCCCACATCGGTACATGGGTGGGTAAAAAGCCCACTATATAATATGCATTGGTATATCATGGGTTAGTGGAATGCTCCCTCGCGCGCGCGCCGCCGCCGCCGTCCGTCCGGCTCGGATCGTGTTCGTGTTCGTTCGCGGTATGGTGGTGCTGGGGCGTATCTTTTTGCGGGATTTTTCAACTATTTCGTTAAAATGGGCCTCCGAGATTTGCGGACTAGTTTGCCGTTAACTTTTCCGCAAATCTCCGTTTTCAACTTGTTTTCTGTTTCCGAAACTTGGGGACTAATTATTTGAATTGGTCAAACGAGTTTATCACTTCGTTTTAACTGAAGAGGATTTCGTGGGTAATTGAGAGAGAATCGTGGGATGGTGGGTGTAGTCAGATCTATTTAACCCCATCAGCGTTTCTTCTCAGAATCATCCAAGTCTTCCCTTCTGCTTTCTCAAAACTCATCCCGTACCTCTCTTCTCACTTGTTCTGGATCGTCCGTTCCCACTCCTTCTTATCCGAGTACACGGATTCGAGGGAAGCTGCGCTCAATCCTTGGGGGGCAAGCGCTCGATTGGATCTGTACCAGTGTCCGGGCGTATTGTTTCTAAGGCAGTGGATTCGTCCACGACGCAGTGCAGTAACACATCAATATATTTGGCCTACATTCGTTGAACGTATTGATCGTTTATTTTTGCCTTGCAGAGATTATTTAATTACAGCGTGCTCCAAAGAAGCAATTATAGGAAAGCAATAAGCAACCGTGCCACCCGCAATTCGCCCTACGTGGAGACGAGAACTCAACCGTGCCACCAGCGGGCGATCCGAAATGCCTTCCACTAGGGGGCAGGCGAAGCCCACGGCACTGCCTGTCACAAACCCCAGCCCGGCTTGTGCGAACAGTGTTTGTTGAGGCAGAAAGTAGTCTGTCAGAGCTGGCGTCGGCGTCTGCTTTTTAATTGATCCTGATTCTGATCCTGCCTCCTCCGTAGTATTCATCATTCGAGTAGATAGTAGCAATTTCAATATAGCCTTCACCAAATTACAACTACACAACAAACCGATGGTGTTAATTAATGTGGAAAAGGAACCCTAGTCTAAAATCAACTCATTAAAGTTTACCAACAATATAATGGATGTCAAGATTTCCAGCGAAACAACCGATAGAGATTTAATTTTGAAAATCCGATGAGTTTCATGATGCATAAGAAAAAAGATTGCAACTTTGCGCATACAGAATCATCAAATTCGCTCACGTAAATAAAGTAATCTTCATCTAGCTTAAGTTGATACGAGACACGTAATTGAAATCGCACACATACTGGATCAATCCACTAGAAGGAGGAGGAAGTTGAAATCGCAGCTAGAAGAATGATAGCATATATCATTATTGTATATATTTGTTGTAACGAGAGATCGAACGAGAACAATAAAGTTGAAATCGCAGCTAGAAGAATGATAGCATATATCATTATTGTATATATTTGTGGTAACGAGAGATCGAACGAGAACAATAAAGCAAGAACGACACTCAGATTTACGTGGTTCGGTAACGGTGTGTTACCTACGTCCACGGGCAGAGAAACCGTATATTATTATGGAAGACAGAATTCGGAATACAGAGGTCTAGGTATTTCGAGAGCTTATATAGTGACTCAAGGAACTCTAGGTACAATTATAGGCCGCAGGCCCAATAACAGAATGCAACAGGCCCAATAACAGAAAACATAGTGTACCGTGTGGCCCGGGGGCGACTCCGCCCCCCGGACCCCCAGGCCAGGGGGCGCGTCGCCCCCCTGGACCCCCCGACTCGCTGACCGGGCAGCGAGACCCCCGTACTACCTGTCGCAGTGTGTGATTCAGATTCAAGGCATATTAACAATATTTATGTATTAACCCTAACTTACTAGGCAAGGCATTGTAGCTTAAGTTGAAACGGACCTTTCAATCCGTTACAAACAAACGGGCCCTTAATATTGCAGGAAATTCCGTATGAGATAGAGCATCGTTTGATAGGCAAAAAATGGATCAAATATTGGGTATGCATTCTTTATCCCGGTCAATGACCCTCTCCATGTCTCATGAATGACTAATGTAATGGAACTGCTCTTCTTTCAAGAACCCAAAGTTTCTTCAAGGAAAATTTCCACCCGATGAAATAGGTAAATCAAGAGGCTGATAAAATCGATAGTCGTCGAATAAACCCCGACATGGAAAACAAAGCAAAGGGTATCGTTTTTCCTAATCCATGAGGTCAGGCCCAGGACCACACGGAATGATCAGTTCGAAAGACAATCCAAGAGTCAATAGTAGCCTAGTAGGGTATAACAATCAAGATTCAGAATTTCAGACTTGAGAGACAATTGAGAGGTTGGAATTAGTAGTGCTAGTGACCGACCTCGTACACCCTTTCATTATATTTTTTAGAGATATCAATTCAGATGTTTTGATATATGAGGAATACGTACGTACTCATGCTCCAAAAATCTTATAATACGGATATCTAGTACACACGAGATTGTTGACGATTTAGGACCAAATCGAGGCATTAACTACGGAACGGATTTGATCACTCGAGGGGAGAATTGTGTTTTATTATTTATGATTTTGTGCACTTTCCCCATGCATAAGAGCTCTTGGCCATCTTTCCATGGGTTGGACAAATAACGTAAAATATGACAAGTGTCAAAGATTTAGTGCCCGTGTCCCTTTCGGGTGAGTGTTGGAAGGCAGTATTACATGGTGATTGTGGTAGGGTTATGAGAGTAGTGTTTATATATAAGACTTAACATCCCCGAGGTGGGTCAATAATAATAACATGGCATTAGCTAATCGATCCGATGTCGTTGTTGAAGCCAAGCCTTAT
This sequence comes from Polygonum maritimum, assembly GCA_963924305.1. Lineage (NCBI taxonomy): Eukaryota > Viridiplantae > Streptophyta > Magnoliopsida > Caryophyllales > Polygonaceae > Polygonum > Polygonum maritimum. The sequence goes on from OZ002734.1 coordinate 4,129,479, forward strand.
CTTTGTCTAATTGGTAGATTGTGAAACCACACAGTAAAAGCACATCGATCTCATAGACATTGTGAAAGAACACGGTAAAAGCACCGTACCATTTTAACTTTACTCTGGAAAAATAAACAAAATAAAGAACATATTTTTCTTGATGTGCTTGTCATGGAATAACCTTGTTTTCTGGGTACGTTTCTTGCAGCCGAGAGTACGTTCTATTAAACGAGAACTCGTTGTCGTCAAAGGAAGAGTAGCGACTCGTGTCGTGTAGTGTTTTCAAGTATTATAAGTTTATAGATACTAAAAACTAGGTAGAGGCTGAACGAAAATAAACCAATGTAACAAGCAATTGACAAAATCCTACATAATTAATTGAAAGAACGAAACAACTTGTAAGCTCTAACTACATATATGTCAAGCATAAAGATATTTAAAACAATCTATCATAAGCTATATTTGAGTTTATCATGATATATCAAGCATAAAGATATACTACGTAGTATTTTTCTAAAAAGAGCGGTATAAGATCATAAAATTTTCAATCATCATCAGCAGCAGGGAGGGACGTAGCAGCAGCCCGTTCGAGCTCGTATTTCCAAGGAGGAAGAGTATTGTCAGACCGAGCAGCATACTCGCCCCCGGTCCAGGAGCAGCCCATGACAAGGGGTAGAGCAGCGGCGACGAGCCGATGTCCAGCGCCATAATAACGGGATGCGCAAACAAGACCATACCCAGTGGCTGCAACAAAAGTGTTGAGAAGATCACGTTGACCCCGCCAAGTGGCCAGGGCGTGCTCCAGAGAAGCAATCACAAGAGGGCCATAAGCAACCTTGCCACCCAAGTGTTGGCCTATGTCGTAACGATGCCTCACGCGTGCCGCCAGCGGGAGATCCGAAACGCCTTGCGCTAGGGGTAAGGCGAAGCCGATGACACTGGCTGACACAAACCCCAACCCGGCTCTCTCGAACAGTGCGTGTTGAGGCAGAAAGTAGTCTGTCAGAGCTGGCGTCCTCTGCTTTTTAATTGATCCTGATCCTGATCCTGATCTGCCTCCGTAGTAGTATTCATCATTCGAGTAGATAGTAGCCCTAGTTACAATAAACCACCGATGGTGTTAATGTGGAAAAGGAACCCTAATCTAAAATCAACTCATTAAGAAAAAAGATTGCAACTTTGGCCATACATAATCAAATTCGCTCACGTAATAAATAAAGTAATCTTCATGTAGCTTAAGTTGATACGAGACACGTACATAATAGAAATCGCACACATACGTACTGGATCGATCCACTAGAAGGAGAAGGAGGAGAATGAAAAAACCTAGTTGGAAGAAAAACAAATTGCATGTAGAAGGAAGGGGAAGGACTAGGAGAAATCGAACCTCGAGTCGGCTCCACTGGATTCACGACGACAAGGAGAGGAGAGGAGATCGAGCGATCGAGAGTCGAATGGAGGCGAGAAAGGGTTTGGCAAGGCGTCGGGTTTCTCGAGGAAAGTTTCTACAAGGAAAATTTCCGTAAAATCGATCACCCTTTAAAACTTTTTTTTTGGTTGAATCTATTAGGGTTATGAAATTGTCGTACTTTATTCATGAGTTAAGAGAGGCATATATAGCCTGTGTACAAGAGGATAAACATCACTTAACAAACCCTAATACAATCTTCACTAGAAAGATAGCACCAAGCTGTTACATAAAATTGTTCGGGTCGTTTTGGATCGGGCCATTTTGGATCGGGTTATTTCGGGTCAAGTTTAGTTCTAGTCAGTTCGGGTTATATTTTATTCGGGTCATTTCGGTTCGGGTCGGGTTCAGATCATGTCTGGGTCATGTTCGGATGATTCATTTTTTGTTGTTCGGGTCAAATTTCGGGTTCGGGTCGGGTCAGTTCAGTTCGGGTTTCGGGTTCGGATCACTTTTTGCCGGGTCTACTCACCGGAACCTAACTCGGTGTATATATAGGTTAAATTTAAAATTGGTAAACAACGCTAATCTATATACCCTAACTGAAAATATCAACCGAAGATTGTCATTTAAAAATACATAATGACATCGAATATGATTTCTACAAATGTTAGCATAGGCTTAGGTTAGAAAACTTTACCCCTAAATATTATTTAGGATTTTAGAAGAAGGAATAATAATTAGCAAAAGTAATTTGATTCAACTCATGAAAAACCGATGGTGTTAATTAATGTGAAAAAGGAACCCTAATCTAAAATCAACTCATGAAAGTTTACCAACAACATGTTAGTCAACCCATATTCCGATGTATTGTATTGTGTATCTTGTTAGTTGAGATATTATTGTAGTTTGTTGACAACTCTCTTGTAACACGTACTATATATACTAGCGAATGACCCGCACCTTGTACGGGGGTGGTATTATTTATTTATTACATTGCATAAAACTACTTTTATCGATCTTTTGGATAAACATGAGATATTTTTATATACATAAACATATATATAAAAAAATCGAGGAAGAATGTCATAAGATAAGATGCATTATCAGTTTTATTAAAAAATGATAAACATTTTGGCATTTAAATTAAATTGTGTAAACTTAATTATATAAATAAATCAATATTTAAAAAATCAGATTAATATAGCATTATAGTACTAAAGATATAGAGAGTAATTAATAAGATAAAAAAACAAATAAAACCAAATTATCCTATATATATTATTATGGTGTAAAAATTTAATTAATATAAAAATATAAAAATATCTAATAAAAATATCTCAAACTATTATCTTAATTAAGAAATCTATCGTTTATCTAAAATGTAGCCAATATGTAATATTAAAGTTATATCAAATATATCATATACTCTTTTTATTTACATTTAATATGATATGATTATAAAAATATATATTTAATATATTATTTTATTAGAAGGAATATTTAGCTTAAATATAGTGGTAGAATTTGCTATCATTGATGATTTCTAAAAAATATCATAATACAATATTTAATTAAATGGGTGAAATATTAAGATTATGATCTATACATTATGACTAAATAAAAATATTTTTTGAAAATAAAAAGTTTATGATATATTTTTGGTATAATGATAAGATTGAGGTTTATACATGTGGATAGAATTATTAACACAACTCAAATTATAAGATAGAACTAATATCTTAATTAAGTATACATAAGATTATGATAAATTTACGATTAAATAAGATAACTTTTTTAATGGAAGGGTGATGTGGCGCAATATGGTGGCGGAATTTGCTTCAGCTTTAGTATATAGTAATAGATTTTGAGATCAATACAAGGCAATCCTACGAGGGTTTTTCTCTACTTTCACAATATAATCGATGTCAAAATTTCCAGCCAAACAACCGATAGAGATTTAATTTTGAAAATCCGATCAGTTTCATGATGATACAGAGAAAAAAGATTGCAACTTTGGCCATACAGAATCAATCAGATTCGCTCACCGAGATTTCGTAAATAAAGTAATCTTCATGTAGCTTAAGTTGATACGAGACACATAATTGAAATCGCACACATACTGGATCAATCCACTAGAAGGAGAAAGAGGAGGATGAAAACCCTAATTGAAGAAAAACAAATTGCATCTAGAAGGAAGGTGAAGGACTAGCTTGGAGAAATTGAACCTCGAGTCGGCTCCACTGGATTCACGACGACAAGGAGAGGAGAGGAGAGGAGAGCGATCGAGAGTCGAATGTGTTAACAAGATATATTAGGTAGTTATGATCTGCTGTATTGTTTATATTATTAGAGTTTTACGTATCTTGCAAGACATGTACTAGGGTTTGCTTTGGTTCTCTTTATCTTGTAATCAAGCTATATAAGCCTCTCACATCTATACTATATATTAAAGCCGGAGAATTTCGAGCCTCCACGTTAATTCTGGCCCCATCACATGTTAAATTCATTATAAATCAATTATCTATTCTTATATATATCTATCTATTTAACATATATTGACATATCAGAATAATATCTATATCCATAATCTATCAAAATATTTTTTTGATATCTATCAGAATAATATCAAAAAAATTAACACAATTACATGAGCTATTAAACATTAAGTTAATTAATCGCCTAATCCTCCACCGGGCTCCACGTATTCTTTTTTTTTGTACAATAAGAGGAAAACACTAGGCTTCCTAATCAGGGTAGGACCAGCCTAAATCATCCGTCCGGATGATCTTCAAGAAGTCTCTAGCTTCACGTATTCTTCCATCACTCATTCCAAGACTTGTCTTCAACCATACCTCCCAGTGTTGCGCTTCACACCTTGTCGACATGCTGGCGAGTAATAGTTGTGGGTCAGCGTTCCTGGCTGCTAAGTAATCTGCTGCTCTATTGCTTTCCCTGTAGCAGTGAAACACACGAACCTCCTCAAAAAGAGATAGGAGGCCTTTTAAGTCACCAATGATTGTCTGTATTTCCCAGGGGCATCTCCATGTCCCTGTAATGCTATTAATTACGCTTAAATTATCTCCTTCAACCACTAGCCTTCTTATATTGAGGCACGTGGCCCTCCGAACCCCATCCAAGGCCGTCAAAGCTTCAGCCTGGAGGATGGACGAAGCGGCCAAATTCCGTCGATCCAGGGCAAGAATATTCGAGTTTTCATCTCTCAAAATATATCCCCCATGTGTGGAGGAGTTGGATCGTCGAGAACCATCAAAGTTCAGCTTTATCCACCCTTTATCCGGTTTTTTCCATGTTGGGAACTTTGGTCTCTGCCGCTTAGGCGTTTGCTTTTGATCCATCTTTTCTGCCAACTTCCATTGCGAGTAGAGTGCGAAAGCCGTGTCAGAGGGCTTTTCATCCCTCAGTGCCTTGTCTGCATTAAAGAGTCGGTTATTACGGTGCATCCAAATAGTCCACCAAAGAAAGAGCAAGATGGTGTCACTTTTGTTGCTCTTGAGTGTTTGTAGAATACTATGGCTTATGTCATCTTCCTCTTTTAAAAAAATTTGGACTCCAGTCCGTTCTTCAAGGTGTCGAAGCATTTTAATAGTGAACTCGCATTCAAAGAATAGATGTTTGGTAGATTCATCCCGAGTTTCACACAAGGAGCATATGTTGGGTACTCTTGAATAAAACCTATTTAGTCGTTCTGTTGTTGGGAGACATTCTGCACAGGCTTTCCAGATGAAGTTCTATACCTTTGGGGGAACCTTTAGTGGGCTCCACGTATTCTTGAAAATTAGTATCTATGGTGTTACAGCTATCATCATATTGTGATCTATGTGCGAATCAATTGATTACGTCTACGTTTTGATCTAGATTTTATTCAAAACAACTTTAATCAATAAACAAATGAATTTTCAACCGGAAAAATATTATTCTATCATAGAAATTAATATAGACCCACGTTATTGAATAATACAATTCTTTTATTATTCAATATCTCACGTTATGGATACAAAATTAGCACAAAATCCCACGTTATTGGATTTATTTTTTTAGTTCGATCAAAAATGTATCTATCGATTTACCATATATTGATATATCAGAATAATATGTATATCCATAATCTATCAAAATAATATCATATATATATCTATATTGATATATCAGAATGATATCTATATCTATAATCTACCAAAATAATATCTTATATCTATAAACTATCCAAATTTTATCTATCTATACAATCTAGATTCATCCTAAGAGTCTATAAATATTAACACATGAATGAATTGTAGATTGAAAATCACTCAAAAACACAAAAAAAGAGAAAGACTAAAAAGATAAAAGGTATCAACTTAAACCGAATCAATTTATTTTTTTAGTTCGATCAAATACCCTATACAATTCTTATGAATTTCGTACGTATCCATTCATTAGGCTACGTTATTTTTATCTTACACGAGCACATACTAATTGGATTTGTTTTTTTCCTTTCATATAGATAAAAGTGGCATGGCACGTTATTAAGTGGGATTTAGATTTATCCTATTTGTTTTTTTTACAAAATTAAGCTAAATTCTAAATTTTGTCTTATACCTTATTTTTCTTTGAATACGTATTATTATGTACACATAATAATTTTGTAAGAAAATATCAGTCTACGTATCATGTATGAAATCAATTTATTATATTTTGTGATCTGTGAATTTGTTTTTTTTTGTAAATATCACAGGATTCCAATGGCAAACTTCGTTAGTGAAATTACGAAATTGAAACTGAATTTGATCGATCATCAAAGTACGTATTTTATCTCTTTGGAAGAAAAAAAATATAAGGGAAAAGAAGATTTATATATGGTTCTTATGGATGAAAAGGTAATGTCCTATCTCTATATTTTTAAATTTTTTTGTTTCTGTTATATAATTCTAATTGAACTATGTTTTGATTTTTCTTATTTATGCCGGAAAACAAGATTGAAGCTATCATTCCATCTTTTCTTACTGATAGATTTGTGGAGATTTTAAAAGAGTATTCTACTTATACGATTTTGGAGTAAATGAAGATACTAATCTATATAGGATGACTCAACATCCCTATAAGATAACTTTCGGTTACTCTGCCGATGTTCACCTTTGTAAAGATGCTTCAAACTCCACACTAGGTCTAACATTGGTTGATTTTGAAGCCATAGAAAAGCTAAAGGAAAATACCTGGCCTTTTTCATACATTTTTTCAAGCTAAATGTTTTTACTATTTTTAACATATTTTGACACAAATGATATCAATTTTTGTTTTTATGATCGTTTTATAGATGTTGTTAGTGAGGTTATTGAATTCAGTGATGTTAAAGGTTTTAAAAAAAATAATCGAGAAGGCAAAAAGCTTGAGATTAAACTTGATGATAGTTTTTTAAAAATAAATGTATATTTATAAATTATTTGATATAACTTTTTTTACAGGTCCGACAATTTCAAATGGACTATATGGTTCTAAGATTTTTGTCGAACAAAACATCTCTGAAATTGACACCTTTTTGAAAAGGTATTCTACCTTCTTTTTATTTTATTTTTTATTTTTGATCAGATTCTACCATTCTTTTTAATATTAGCCTTATGAAAATATATGATGCACCAATGATACGAGACCACTTAGCATAATAAAAAATAGAAGTCTATTTATATCATCTACTCTAAAGTTATATAAACACCATTATAAAAGGTACAAGAAAGTTATATTTCAAAAATTATTAAACTACGTACATGATATTGTATACGTGAATATGATGTACGTGAATAGAAAGTTAGTTGCTATTAGATTATTTTTTTGTATATATGACTATTTTCTTATGCAAATACATGATAATCGCAGGTCAAAAAATGAAAATTCTGGAATTGTACGAAGCATCACAGATATATCAACTTCAGACTCTACCTCTAAAGAAGATATATTCTTCAACCCTTCTTTCACAAAGTCTTTAGAGGAAATCAAGAATGCATCGAAGGTATGAAATTTGATAACCAAACATATAATAGCACAATAAATGTTGTGTATAAAGAGGTCTTTCATAACATACAATAATAGTAGTTACTTAGAGGTGTTGTAATTTTGTAATTGCTGATTTTTTGGTAGAGGTTATGTGAAACTAGGGGCGGGGCCCGTGCGATGCACGGGCTTTGATTAGAGCTGAAGTACTTTTGCTTTAAAAAGAAATTAAAGATATTGATTGTGTATATGATAAAAATTTGATCACATTTTTATGATCCAATCTCAAGTACACTATTTATTTTTGTTTCCAATATTTCCATCCATGATATATAATAGAGGTTAGATCAAGGAGTTTTATCATCTTATGATATTATATATCACTATTCATGGCATATGAGCATCCTTTCATTATATTTGTCAAATATAAAAGATTTAAAAATAATATATTTTCTGTTACAACACACTAAGATAAAATACTATACTAATAGGGGTAAGACGTGGACAGGTATTACACTAACAATAGCATATATGCATTTGAATATATTATTAATTTGAACATATTAACATATACAAATTCTTAATATTAATAGACCTCATTTATAAGCGATGATATTGATCAATATATTGATCATTGCATAATACAATTTATTATTTTTATTTTTATAAATAATTCTATGTCCTTATTTCAATTATATAGTTTTCTAATATAATTAATTAATTACCTAACTAATTTTTCCATAATTTTTAATGTTTTAACTATAGACCAATCATAAAAAAAATAAAGAGTTCACACCCCAAAAACTCAGATAAAGTTGCACTTGAATCTTGTGACCAAGCTCTAATTTAATGTTAATTAATCGCGTGATTAAGTCCCTAATTTGGTGATTATGCCATATAGGTTATGGTTGATTGATTGGTACGTGGCATATGGCCATATGGGCCGGTAGAACGAATTAAAATACCTCAGTTCAAAACAACCAAATTCAGAGGTGTGCTTTGACCAGAATTTTATATACAAAATCAAGAAAGCCAAACACGTACTCAACATAGTCAACAATCGGAACCACCATTGAATCCAGATCGCAACCAATTCAACGCCAGAGACATCTAACACATAATTGAACTCTCAATCGCCCGCGTAAACGAAACACAGAAAACCATGTCCCTCAGGAATTCAAAATTTGCTGACTTTCCAGATCGAAAAAAGCTTCGGAGGTTGAAAAATAGGAATTCAAAATTTGTTGACTTTCATAGATTCAAATCAGAACAGTTTTGAGTTCAGGGCAAGTATCACTATATAACACTCCACAATTACACATATACATACACACATAATCACATTCACACACATGGAACCAGTAAACCCAAAAGACTATGCAGATTGCAGCTCAGCAGCAACAAACCTTGAACAAATAATCAGCGAAAATAGGATCACAGCCAGCTAGGAGCCTTGATCCTCCAGTTTTGAGAACAAACGTCAATTCAACTTCTCACAACTTTGGAAGACAGAATATAGTGGTGGCATTACTTTTGATCTTACCTCTGCTTTTACTCCATTTAGATTTTTGTTCCGGAGTGAATGATGCCTTCACGAATTCATCTGCTATACCTACAACTTTTGCAACAGTTGCAACTGCGGCTTCTTTGTCGCCCAATACCAGGAATGTATTGATCCCCATGTTTTGTAGCCTGCCAATCCAGAATGATTATAACATTAGCTAAAATCGACTAACACAACCTTAAATCAATTACAGGAATGCAAAGTACCTTGCAACAGTGAAGTTTGCATCATGTCTGAGATTGTCAGATACCTCAATAGCGCCAACGACACTTTTTTCTTCATGGCCAACATAGACAGTGGTCTTGGAATAAATTTGAGCAGCAGCCTCAGTAGTTGACTCATGAGGCAGTGCAATTTCCAAACTCTTCAGAACAGACTGCTTTGTGATCTTCCCAAAACGCCCTATTATCCATTCTGAGGATCCAACTGCTACCAATTTACCATCTACTTCTACTATAGACCCAAAACCAGGCTCTGTTAACTGCCCTCTTGTTGCCAGATTTTTTAGACCTAGTGACTCTGCTTTTGATACTATAGCTTTCGCTATAGGATGTGATGTTGTTTTCTCCACTGCAACAGCAAGTTGTAGAACCTCTGAATCATTGTTATCTGGAGATGATACTGAAGTAACACGTGGTGTTCCCTCAGTCAAAGTTCCTGTCTAGAAGTTGACCATAGTTAATCTAATGTGTATGCAAAATGAATCATGTAATCAGAAGAGAAAATGGAGGGTATAGTTGTACACTAATTCCACCTTATCAAAAGCGAGAACGTCTACGTTGGCCAAGCGCTCTAAGACATCCCCGCCTCTTAAAAGAAGCCCTTGTTTTGCTCCTGAATAATATTTATAAGCTTAGTATACAAAATCAGGCACCAACAATACAATTCAAGGCATCCTGAACACCTAGGTCGGCGATGTGTTTCCTCACGTATGGAATAACCAAGCTATTAAGAAAATCATTTGTAGTCAATTAAGACAAACCAATATAGATGAAATCACCTTTTGTGTTCTTCTCCTATTTTAGCTTTTCAATCAATTATTGCTCTATGGTCACGACCTACTCTTGAGCCAGCCATGTATGTGCGCCCAGGCAAGACTTTCCCTTTAAAGCCGGTCACGTTGCAATGAGCAAACACGAATCCCCCATCTCTTGGGTCGGTGTTCTTCCTTGCTTGCGCCGCGATTATGGATTCAGGCTCATTTGGAAGCACATTGATCCTTGTGTTCTGCAAAGATGTGTGATTTAGATTACTTCAGTAGTGAGCAATGGCTCACCTCCAGCAAGAGTGTACACCAGAGAGAGGTTCCTCACATCTACAACATCCCGCATAAACCTAGAAAAACCCTCAATTACATAGAGCAATACTTTCTTCTGGCATTTCAAGTCATGCAATATCCTACAAAACCCTAAATTGCAGAACATACAATTGTTTTGCTTACCTCAAAGTTAGCACCACAAATAAGCACCCAATCGCCCCTTTGAATTGAGAGCCTCCGTGAGCGTCTGCATCATCTGCGGATCCTCGAACAACGGGATCGGGGTGAACTGACCAAGTCAAATCCTCCTTCTTCCGAACCTCCTCCAGGAGCAAATCCTCCATGGAATAGTAGAAATTGGGGGATTTCAACCGGTTCAAATCCTCCGAGAACGGTGGTTCGTGTGGCGGAATCCGTGAATCCATCCATCCGATGTAGTGCTTGGTGCCGGTCTACAGGCAGATATGGCGGAGGTTAGGGGCGTTCGGAACCACCGCCTTCAACACTTTGGCGAACATCTTGCTGTTGGCCTGGCAATTGGCCTCGTCCGATTCGTGGTTGTTCCAGGTGACGTAGAAGACGTCTGTGACGTCGGTGAGAGGCGAGAGCTTCTCGATCGCGTCTTCCTCGTCGGAGTTCCACCACGGCCGGGGACGGCGAGCGATGCCGTAGACCTTCCATGGACCGCCCGGGGTGTCGGAGAGAGGGAGGATCTCGGCGAGGCTGTTTCCGACGATTCCGGTCACGCCGATCACCAATCCTACGCTCTGGAAGCTCTTCGGGGCGTCATCCTCGTCGAATTTCTTCTGCAGAAAAGAGAGGAGGAGAACAGGGAGATGAAATCAAAGATTTGAGATTTTAATTGAAGAAAACCTCCGTCCATCCGTCCGTCCGTCTCCAACGATTGGAATTTTGGGAGCGGATGTGGGCATTAATTGGGATTTTGACATAAGCGTCCCTCCGTCTGCAATGGCCCCAAGGAGGAGAAAAGAAAAACGTCAAAAGTAAATTAAGCATATTGATGAGTCATCAAATTAATTGAGGTGTAATTAACAATATAGCAATCAGCAACTCTACGCATTCGGCCTCATCAATGGTATTAAACGGGGTATATAGGAAACTCATTATCTAAATAAAATTAAAGGCAAACCACATGAAAACCTTAGGATAGTGATAAAATGATGAGCATTCATTGCGGATTCCGACTGTAGTTTATAGTATTATAGATTGATTTGCTGCAAAATTAGTTCATTCAAATGCTTTTTTTTTATGGCAACCAAATGCTTTTAAATAGAAAGGATTGGAAACATTGACCACGTCTGCCTTCATAAAAACAAGTTTATACAAACATGACTTCGTAAAAGTGAGAATTTGCTTGGACAAATCAACACTTTTATTCTCACTTGGTTTATTACACAGTAGGAAGTATATTGATTGATATTGATCAGTACTAATTTGCCGTAAGTATCAAAAGCAGATGAATTGAACTGGGTACCTAATAAATGGATAAAATATTTTTATAAATCATGATCATCTCTAAGATATAAATATTTAACAACCTTTAAAACGTAAAGTTAGTAGAACCATGGCCTGAAAAACACCAAAGCATAGATAAAACACAATATTGTTTTTAAGATTTTTTTAATTCGTCATAGAGAGAGCCTGAAAAACAGAAAAGTTTAACTCTTATGAATATAAATAATTATATCAAGGTTGAGAAGGGTTTCGTATCAAAAACAATTCCAAATGTAAATCTTCTAATATACAAATGATTGAATAACATATTCAACCAAAAAATAATTGATTAACATAAGTTCGTCTACACAATAATACATAAACGGTCAGAAAACCTATACAGGATACGGGTCTAAAACTAGTTGATCAATAATATTCACGCATATTTACACAAACTCTATAGAATGGAGGCGACAAAGGGTTGGCGTCAAAGGCGTCGGGTTTCAGGCGGAAAATAAACCTCATTATTTTAATCAATCAAAAGAATAATAAAATAGCAAGCAAACGGGCCTGAACGGAAACGGACTTTCAATCCGTTACTATGGACCAATGAAGAGCTAAGATCCATCGAGGCAAGTTCATCTTATATATACTTGAGGTTAGATTAAAGTGACAGACATACTTAGGCTGTGTTCGGCAAAACAAGGTTTTTGAAGAGGTATAGGTTTGTAAAGAGGTTTTTTGATAGGTGTAGGTTTTTTTTAATAGGTAAAGGTTTTCTTTTTTAGAACCTGCTAAAACCTAATATGATGTTCGGTACTACAAGGTTTTAAGTAGGTTTTGCCTTAATATTACCAAAAATATTATTAGTTAAAACAATAAACGAAAAATTTAGTGAAAAAATTTCTCAAACCTCTTAAAACCTATCTTTATCAAGGTTTCTATTTTATCCTTTCGAACCTCATCAAAAACCTACTAAAACCTCAACCTCTTGAAAAACCTTGTCTTACCAAACATCTATTTATATAGGTTTTAAATTGTACAAACCTTCAAAAACCTCCGTAAACCTATGCCGAACAGGGCCTTAGTTTGGATTGGAGTAAAATAAACAAACCTAGACTGTTTGATGTACGCGCTCGCCTACAAATCCACATGTGCATATTACACAAGTTAAAAGTGCAACTTTCATCGCATTTAACATTTAGATCCCTTTTTTGTCTTAACGTTTTGTTGTCATCATACTGCTGCGTTTTAGTGGAGGTTGTTTGTTTCATATATATGTCAGGTTGTTTGTTCATCTGTTGTGAATTTTTTTTTTTTTAAGTAAAACGGGTAATTGTATTAAGATGAAAAGAATTACAATAGCTAGTTTGCACTAGCTATTACATAGTCTCCACTCTCTAAGCACTCTAGAAATTTTCTAAGGTCTTTCGATCCCTTATTCCACCTTGCGTTACAGCAATTTCTTATATGCCTCTGGCACTTGACACTACACTCAACAATGCTCAAATCTTGGTGGTTATACATCTTCATGTTCCTAGCTTTCCAAACGAAATAGATGACTACACTTATGCAGTGGTTCCACAGATTAAATTTGAAAGAAGTCTTGCCACTAAGTCCATTTGCTTGATCAATCCAGTTATCCAGGCTGGAGCAGTTTCTACCTAGTTTGGCCCATTTCAACGTCTGTTGTGAATTTTGCCTCACATTTAAGCATTTTATTATACCCAACAAACAGGTAAATCGAGAGGCTGATTAAATCGATAGTCGTCGAATAAACGGACATGGAAAACAAAGCAAAGGGTATCGTTTTTCCAATGCATGATATAAGGCCTGGATAGTACACAATCAATACAATTCCCATCGTATCTACAAATGTCAAATAACAAAAGATGAGCATAATCACATCCTCTTGACAAATACAAAACAAGCTTACATATTTGACATACATTATACTAACCAGTAAGAAGTAAAGTTTTCCATCTCAACCAACACTGATTTTTTTTCTTTCTGAAGGTGTGGCCATCCTGAATAACCCTTTATCACCAATGAGAGAAATCTCTACTTCAGCTACCTGCACCACAAGAAGGAAACAAAAGATTAACCACTCTATTTCAATTGATGATGGATGGGAAAAATTAATAGACTTGGGCAATATATCTTCATACCCAGGACCACCACTCAGCAAGCTTCTTACAGACCCAGGCAAAGTTTTTTCGCATTTTCAATATGACTGTGACATAGAAAGTGATGCACCTCGTAACAGATGTTCTCACAGTGTCCAGTCTCAACTCCCTCTATCGGTCTAGACTGTAGGATTAGCAGCCATGAATAGACAACCTTGGAACAGCATGAAGATTTACAAATGCTCACAAGGTATATGGATCCTACAAGGATTTTGCGACAAACAAGTCATTGATGTTTTAAGTTTATCAAGATTGAGAAGAACTAGGCCTCTGAAAGGCTTAAAAGGAGGCAATTTTGATGACGTTGAAAGAGCGATCCAAGATCTGCAAGGCAAGCTTCAATTGGTTCAGAGTGAGATCCAAGCTAGACCCTTTGAAGCTAAGCTGCTGGATTTAGAAAAAGAGATCCTGGAAGACTTCAAAACTGGGCTGAAGAAAAGAAATGCAAACCTCCAGCAATCTGCCAAGTTGCATTGGTTAAGGTTCCAAGACATGTGTAGTCAGTACTTCTACAACTCCATCAAGCCGAGAAGAGCTAGAAGTGTAATAAATGCGTTAGAAAACGAACAAGGGGAGGAAGTTATAAGCAAGACAGAAATCAGCAAGATGTTTGTGAGCCATTTTAAAAAGCTGCTTGGTGAGAAATCACAGTGCACACCTTGTGATCTTTCAGTATTCAACGAGGGCAGATTAGTGGGAGAGGAAGACAATGCCACTTTGATAGCACCCTTCAGCAAAGAGGAGGTAAAGCAGGCTTTGTGGGGAATTGGAAAAAACAAGGCGCCGGGGCCTGATGGCTTCAACTCCTATTTCTTTCAGAAAGCTTGGCCTGTGGTGGGAGAGGAGATGACTAATGCAGTGCTGGACTTCTTTAGGAGTGGGAGATTGCTAAAAGAAGTGGGCAGCACAGTGATTGCGCTTATCCCTAAGAGTGAGAATCCTACTACAGTCCATGATTATAGACCCATCTCTTGTTGCTCTGTCATCAACAAAATCATCTCAAAAATGCTTGTTAGTAGACTCCAAAAGGTGCTGCCCTATTTAGTTGACAAGAGTCAAGGAGCTTTTATAAAAGGTAGGAAGATAAGACATAACATCGCCGTGTGTCAAGAGATTGTGAAAAGCTACAACAGAAAATATATTAGCCCGAGATGTGCCTTGAAGATTGACCTCAAAAAAGCTTATGATTCAGCGGAGTGGGGTTTCTTGTTCCAAGTTCTCCGTGGATTTGGATTCCACCCCACCATGATTAACTGGATCAAAGAGTGTACAACCAACACGTATTTCTCAGTGAACATCGAGGGTGAATTTCATGGTTATTTTAAAGCTGAGAGAGGATTAAGGCAAGGGGATCCTATATCCCCTTACTTATTTGTTCTGCTCATGGAGTACTTCAACAGAGCTCTAAAGAGGAAAAGTTTGGAAGGGGGTTACAAATATCATCCGAATTGCCGAAGATCAGGTATTACTAATTTGTGCTTTGCGGATGATTTGTTCATTTTTTCCCATGGAAGCCTAAAATCAGTGCAAGCTGTAAAAGAGGTGCTAGATGAATTCTGTGCAATGTCAGGGCTCACCATGAACCAGAACAAATCCAAGATTTTTAGTGCAGGGCTGAGCATGAGTATAAAAAATCAGCTTGCTGCTGCTTTGCATATGGAAACAGGAACGTTGCCGGTTAAGTACCTCGGTGTACCTTTGTGTTGTTCGAAAGCAAACAGTAGTGATTATAGTGAGCTGCTCAGAAAAATCACGAGAAAAATTAATGTGTGGGCTGCCAGAAGCCTCTCCTTTGCTGGAAGACTCGAGTTAGTGAGAGGTGTTCTTTATGGTGTGCTGCAATTTTGGGCAAAGATATTTCTCTTTCCTAAGAAAGTCATCAAGAGTATCACTAGCTTGTTGAGAAACTTCTTGTGGTCTGGGAAATCGGAAGGGAGGAAATGGCCTATTGCCTGGAAACAACTATGCAGACCGAAGGAAGAGGGAGGGCTCGGTTTGAAAGAGATTATGGCCTGGAACAAGGCAATGTTTGCTGATTTTTTGTATGATATTCTACTTGATGCAGGCACAATCTGGCATGATTGGGTTGATGTCGTGGTGCTACGAGGTGAATCCGTCTGGAGAGCCAAGCCCAAGTCGACAGCAAGTGCAATTTGGAAAGCCGTGTTGCGCATAAAAGACGAGTTAATAAACAGCCTGGATGGTGAAGGTAATGCTGCAGTGGTAATTATGAGAAATGGGAAGGCTGACTGGAAAGGGATTTATGACAGCTTAAGAAATCGGGGACCTGAGGTTCTCTGGCACAAATGGGTTTGGTGTAAGCTCAACACCCCTAGAGTGGCTTTGACATCCTGGAAGACTGTCTGCAAAGGAAACTACACCCTTGAAAAACTGCGGAGCATGGGAGTGATCCAAGAGGATTATTGTGTACTTTGTGAGGATAGATGTCAGGAGAATATGGAGCACCTTTGGTTTGAATGTCCCTTCTCGCAAGAAGTGCTTGGACAGACTCTGAATTGGGCAAAGATCGCCAGGAGATCAAGAAATATAGACGAGTGGATTACCTCGTCTAAAAATTTTAGAGGCAGGCAATCGATCATGTTCAACATGTGGAACACATGTCATAGTGTGGCAATTTATTTCATTTGGGCTGCCAGGAATAGGAAAATATTCAAGATGGAGAGAGTGGTAGTGGAGGATTGTGTTCGACAGTGCATTAGCCATATTAGGAACTCTTAAATGGCTAGATGGAATTGTAAGAATAGAGAGTTTAGGCGGTATACTGCTAGACTTGGATTATCTGATATGTAACCTAGGTGTACCTAGGATTTTGTACTCCACCTTTATTATAAAATGAATGAATCACCCTTTCATTCAAAAAAAAAGATTGAGAAGAACTGCTCTGTAAAGCCAACTTAAATATGGATTCTTATAATATTAAGAATTAGGATCTTATCTCTGCTACATTCATCACCTACGAAACATACAATACTTTTTACCTTGCTTTCCAGCATAAGGAGCCCCAACGAGATCAGTTTCTACTCAATAACTGCTCACCAAAAATCCCTGCAGCTGCACATGCCATCTTTAAAGTGATGAAACCGGATCGTATCCCTCACCGTTATCTCCCTCTTTTCAACAAGGCTTATAAACTTGATAGCTTCATGGCAGTCCCCACAAACTCTCAAATTCTTTGTCACAAGAATTGGCTTCCCGGGGCTCATGCTAACAATTGCAAATGCAATCGCCAACTTCTCACTGTGGTAGAGAAGAATTTGTTCTTTCTCCTCCTCTTCAACATCTTGCATTACAAAACTATGGACAGCTCTGTAACCTAGATCACGTGCCTCAAGTAACAACTCCTCTAGCTTCTTATATATTTCTGCTGATTTTGGGTGTGAGCAGTCCCCACTAAGGAATGCATGAACCACGCCATTTATCTCAACCCAGCTGCATCCTGGGCTTTTCTTGAAACCTTCATCTCTCTGCTTGATTCGAATATCAGCTGCATCCTCCCATCTCCCTGCAGAGCTGTATACGTTCGATAAGAGAACAAAATTCCCAGTGCCTTGGGGTCCCAAACTGTTGATTTTCTTGGATGCTTCTTCTCCCAGTTGAATGTTCTTGTGGACGCGACAAGCAGCAAGTAGTGCGCTCCAGATGTGAATGTCGGGCTCCAAAGGCATTTCTTCAATAAAACTCTTGGCTTCCTCCAAAAGTCCTGCTCGACCCAAAAGATCAACCATGCATATGTAGTGATCGATCCTAGGGGTTATTCCAAACTGATCAAACATAGTTCCAAACCACTGCTTCCCTTCGGAAACAAGACCAGAATGGCTACAGGCAATCAAGAGGCTGATGAATGTGATCTCGTCTGGCTTCATATCTTCAGCTAAGAGCTCATGAAACAGTACAAGTGCATCCGAGCCAAGGCCATGACTCCCGTAACCAGCTATCATTGAATTCCACGAAACTATATCCTTTTTAGGCATCCTAGTAAATAATTTTCTTGCTGTATTCACTTTTCCACACTTTGCATACATATCAATCAAAGCATTGCAGACCGAGACATCACTAGTCAAACCACTAACGGTAGAATAACCATGGGCACACTTTCCATGTAATAGAGCAGCTAACTGGGAACAGGCTGGCAGAATTCCAAGCATTGTTGCCTCATCTGGAGCTACACCAGATAGCTGCATTACCCGGAATAATGTAAGAGCCTCTCGGGCTTTGCCATTCTGCACAAACCCAGAGAGCATTGCACTGTAGGAGACTCTGTCTCTTGGATTCATTCCTTCAAAGTACTTAACAGCGTCATCCATAGCACAGCATTTGGCATACATCGATAGGAGCGTGTTCCCAACCATCAAGTCCAGAAGGCTGCCTGTTTTAAGTATATGACAGTGAATTCGTCTCCCTGTACGTAGATCTATCAACTTAGTGCAAGCTCGAAGAGCACATCCAAGGATCACTACCGACAAATTCTTTTTGTGAGAAACAAAGACTTGATCAAACAATTCCAATGCCTCTCGCATATAATCCGAGTTCACAAGTGCACCGATCATGGCACTCCAAGTCACTTCGTTCCTTACCCTTAAATTGTCAAAGATAATTTTCGTGTAAGATAGGCATCCACATTTCCCATACATGTCGAGAAGCCCCGTGCTGACCACATTACTACTATCAAAACTTTGTCTCACACAATACCCATGAATTGCTTTCCCTTCTTTCAACATTCCAGCCTGAGCAACTACAGGCAAAAGCCCCACAAGGGTAGATGAATTAGGGCTTACTCCCGAATCACACATCTCCTTTACCAATCTCACTGCATCACTGTACACCCCATGGAGGGAGAATCCAGCAACCATTGCATTCCAAGCTACTTTATCCCTACAAACCATCCTATCGAACACCCTTTCCGCCTTCCCTAGAGACCCATATTTCATGTAAAAATCAACCAAGGCGGTCGATATATAAACATCTTTATCCACCCCCAACCTGATTGCCTGACCATGAATCTCCTCTCCAGCTTCGACCGCACACAAAGCAGAGCACGCTTTAAGAACAAAGGGGAAGGTGAACTTGGTGGGCACAATCCCAATGGCCAGCATCTTGGAGTACAAATCAAGGGCGTCCCCAAAGGGCCCGTTCCAAGCGTAGGCCCGAATCATCCAGTTACAGAGAACCACACTTGGGTTGGGAATTTCGTCGAACACCTTGCGGGCGGTTTCGAGGCGGTCACAGGCGACGTAGAAACGGGCGAGCTTTTCGAGGATGAGAGGGTGGGTTCTGGCAGCGGGGCTGTTCTTGAAGAGATGCTGGTGGACCTGGCGGCCTCGGTTGAGGGATTTCGAGACGATGGAAGCTTCCAGAAGCTCTGTGTAGGCGGATAATGAAGGGAGATCGGAGAGGGTTTTGGTGGCTGTGGAAGCGACCCGGATTGGGATGCGAGGATTGACAAGGGAAGAGCATTGTTGCATTACTCCTTTAATTTCCCCTGCTTAGCTGAATCAAATTCGGTGGGAAGCAGAGGAGATGAAGATTAGGCGGGGAAGAGAAGACGCGGGAAGAGGAGATCAATTTTTAGCTTCGGGCGAGAGAGATGGGGTAGTGGGTTATGTTTGTAATGGGCTTTTGGATTGGGCTTTCTGGCCTCCAAAGTTCATTGATTGCGGCTAATCTGCATGGATGTCCCAAACAATATTGATAAATTAAAATAATACCCTTATTTAGGTTAAATGTCATAGAATGTTCTTTTGGGCATTTTTTGCTATAAAAACTTAGTTTTTAAGCAACATAACCCAAACTTATAAAATGTGTTAAAAAAATATCTTTGATGTAAATTTTCAGGTCATTATCGATGACTTGACTCCGGATAAATGACATGCTACTCTTCGGAGCAAGTTTTAGCTTCGGGCACCAATTCACCGATGAAACGGTCTCTCTTATCACAACCTCTCCGCCTCATCGCCCCGTTCCCTTGCTTCTTGGGGGTCCCACCGACTTGTCGAATCAAGTTCTTGTAGTACGTGGCCGCGTTGGCGTACGTGGTTACGTCCGTCCCTTGAGAATGCCAGCCACTCTAAGAGACTGGCCACGAGCCCGCCGCCGTCCGCTTTCTCCATAGCGGCATAGAACGAGTCGACGAGCGAGTCGTTGAGGTTGTGGTAAGAGAAGTTGTTTCATCTGTCGGTGAATTCGTACCAGGAGCTAAAATTGATCCGAAGAGCGTCATGTCATTTATCCGGTGCCAAGTCATCGATAATGGCCAAAACATTTACCTCAGAAATATTTTTTTAACACATCTTACAATTTTGGGTTATTTTGCTTACTATCAATATTTTGGGATATTCATTTAACACTCACAAAAATAATTGGGTTATTTGAATTAATTTTCCCAAATAAAATTACCCGGAGTCTAAGAGTTTCTCTATTTTGGAGAACCATTAGGGAGGAATTTGCATTTATTTGCTTTGAAAAAAAAAGAAAATAAATAAATTAATGAATTCATCATATGGAGATTTCCCCAAATAAAGAGATGGCAATCCTCATTTTAGAGATTTTTACCATTTTGAAGAAGTATATTGGGATGTTATTGGGGTTAAAAAACACTCAAAAATCTCTAAATGTGAGATTTCCAAAAATATGGAGCATCTCTTGGAGATGAGTCTGCGACCAAGTTTAGGATGTTGGTTGCCCTATTCATAAAAAATGAGGTCCCTCTAGGTTCGGGGTTGGGCGAGAGGAGTAATAAGAGATGGGCCTTGGGATGGTGGTGGTGTCAAACGTACTCGACACTCACATTGGAGGCCGAGAGTTTTTTAGAAAGGGAATGTTTCTTTTCTAATTGCTTTGACCATTTTTTCATGTGAAAGATCATTTTGGTGGAGGAGTTTAGAGTTGGAGTTAGTGACAGATTGAAAGCATTAAGAAAGAGATTAGAATCTAATGGGTTTAGGTTGAGTACAACCAAGCCGGAATATGTGGAGTTCATTTTCGATTAGGAAGATGAGTCCGGGAGTAAGGTGTGCCTAGGAGGTGAAGTCATTGCGAAGAAGAATAGCTTCAAGGATATGGGATCGGTCATGCAAGGTGACGGGTGTATTGATGAGGATGTTAGGTCTAAGATTCCGAGAGGTTGGCAGAAGTGGAGAACAATGTCAGGGGTTCTGTGCGACAAGAAGGTACCACTCAAGCTCAAGGGAAAATTTTATAGATTTGTTATAAGGCATGTAATCCTCTGTTGTGCAGAATGTTGGCCGATGACGAAGGCTCAAAAGCCGAAACTCGCATTTGTAAAAATGACAATGCTCGTTTTCCGAGACATATTCCTCTTCAAATCCGTAAATTGCTAAGATTTTTTTACAATTATAAAATTCGATGGGTTAATAATCTTGATAAATAAGTCCAGTTGGGTTCCAGTCCTACGATCCAAAATCAAATGATAAAAAGCCCTTAGTGGCTAAACAGCATTGCATTTTGTGACCTATTCTTCATCAATTTAATGTCGTACACACACATGGCTCGTATGTATGTATAGTGATGATGTTTGGAAGTCAAGGCATATAGAAAATAGGGAAAATTGCATTTAAACATCCCTCATTTTTTTTTTTTGCATTTAACCAACCCTTATTTACAAATTGTTGTATTTAACCACCCTTTATATTTTTTCCTGCACTTAACCAACCCTTATTTACAAATAGTTGCACTTAACCACCCATAGTTTATATAAAAATATTATTCCCTCTATTACATGTTCTGGTTGGTTCATTTCAGGTTGGTTCACTTCAGGTTCGTATGAATTTGGATTTACGTAACTATTAATAGAATTAATTTTACTTAAATATTATAATAAAGTAAAAAAATATTATTTATGTATCCATCTTAATAATAAAGTATTTAGATTACTCAATTACGAAGGATATACTATTTTTACAAAATAGTGTTTCGGGTAGACCCATCAGATCTTGGGTTTCAAGTCTTATCCAATAAATGACCTAGTCGGGTCTTTCTTTGACCCACTGATTTCAGATCGGGTCTCAACAAAAAAATTGTACAACGTTATAGGAGTGTTAGGATTCAAAAATATTTTTTTAGTTGGTAGATACAATTCGAGAATCAACTGTACAACTTTACAAAAGTTTTAGGATCCGAAACTAATTTTTTCAGTTGGGAGATACTATATGAGCTTAATAATTCTTTTATTATATATAAAAAATAAAAATAAGGGAAAAAAAGGTTGGAGACTAAAGCGAAAGAATAACCTAAAAGAGAAATCAATATTTAAAAACAACATTTAAGCAATGTGAGGAATCGTCTTTTTCATTAGATATATATAGATAGATGACTATAGCATCCAAAAAGTTCCCATTGGGATCCAAAAAGTTACATTCACGCCATTTCAATTTCCAGTCAAAATCCCTAACAAAAAAGAATTACTAAACAGAATCAGTAGAAGAAAAACCATCGAATTCATTTCACTTTCATTCCCGCCCCTACTTACAGAAAAACCTTAAAAACCCTATAAACCCGAAAATGGACACCCGAACGGCGCATGGCCCAAAAACTGGGCCGCGTCGATCAAGTATCCGATCACCGCGGTTTGGGGAGAGAACGTTTTGACCGCCTCTAACGTCCAACCCAGGGTCATCTTGGCATCCTTCTCACCATTCTTGGCATTGTTCTCCTCCAACAGCTTTCTGATCGCTTGCATCTCGAAGCGTATAGTATGGACCTCTTGCAGCACACTTTCGTAGTCAACGGGGGTCGGAACTCTTCCACTATGGATGTCTTACAGCATCCTTTCGAATTCGGGGGTCGGAACTCTTCCGGCTCGGAAGTTTTGGTTCCTTCTTGCGATCCTTCTTCTTCTTTTGGGTTCGGTCTGGGCAGGGGTCAGGGTTGGAAGTTTGGGTTCAGTCTGGGTAGGGGTCGGGGTCTTGAGTCGGGGTCGGGTTGCCGCCATCTTCCATGTCCTTTTTTTTATTCAGGAGGATTTTTTGTTGGTTAAAGGGGGATTAGGTTAGAAGATGAACAACAACGGAAATTAAACAAACGAGTAACAAACAAGATAAGATAAGAATTTTTGTAATACTCCCATGGGAGTAGATTATTACTCCAATAATACTCCCATGTAAATTGGGGTTGTTATACAATCAAGGCCATGATACCCACCACTATGTTCATGGAGCATTCGTATTATTATTATTAACTAGTACAAATTACGAACCATGTGCGAGTAATGTGAATATAAAGCCGGATTACTCGATCCGAGATTGAATTTTGGCCTAACATGTATTTGACTCGAGAATGTAAAACCCAAACTCAACAAATCGGGTCTGAATTTATTGACCTATATATGTATTTTTTATTTATATAATTTTAATTTTAAAACAATGTTGTTCAATATATTTTCATACATATTATCATCTAATAATTTTATTTGTAATCTAATAATACATTTAAAAGTGTAAAAATAACTTCGTCAAACCGACCTCGTACGAGAACATTCCATAATTTGACCCAATTCAATCAATAATTTGATTGAGTTGAGCTCATAGTCAATCAAATATCAAATGACTGAATCCAATTTGACTCAACTGACATAATTAACAAGTGTAATATCCAATTAGATTAAATATTTTAGATAACAATTAATTTTATTAAAATAATATTTATTTGATAATATATACTTTAAACTAATTAACATTATTTTAGATAAAAATTAATTTTATTAAAATAATTTATAAAGTTAATATATAAATTATATTCTTCTATTTACGAACTACAACTCCAATAACAAAAAGAAAATTACTTATCATATATCGTTTCTACATTACATTAATTACACAAAACACTAATAGTATATACAAGCTTTAAAAAAACACCATCATGAAAATAAATATAAAATGAACAATCTAACACATATGAACCCTACATGGCTACATCCAATCAATATCTATACAAATTCATTCGGTCATCAAGATGAAATACTACTATATCTTTAAAGCAGAACTCATTCAAGCCCCCTTCTTCCGCCACATGTCCTTTTATTAACTTTTTTTTCAGCAAAAAAAAAAATTCAAGTCACTTCTCAACTTTTCAGCCAAAAAACTTCCACATTCACTTTCCCTTTAACTTCCACACACCACTTCTTTTTTAACTTCCACATTCACTATCCTTGTAACTTCCACAAACCACTTCTTTTTTAACCTCTCTCACACACCACTTCTTTTTTAATCTCTCTTTAATTCATTTTTTTGCCATTCTCTTTTGTTCTTAACTTTTGAAACCTATGACGCTCAGAATTTAGATCGTTTTTAAGTTTCGCAACTTTTGGTAATTACCATTCAATCTTACCTCGTGCTTAGCACGGGAGTAACATAGGCTAGTCACTTATTAAACATAATAATCATTTAAAAACTCTCAACCTCACTTCTCTTTGCCCAACTATGCAATTATTTTTTAATTTGTAAAGTAAAATATTTCAAACTAACAATTTATACACATCTAGTCAAACAGAGCCATAATGTTAACCAATTAATGATGCAGAAGGGGATATGAATTTCAGTTCCGGGCGAGTGAGAGATACAGCGGGTTATTTTTGTAATGGGCTTTTGAATTGGGCGAGTGAGAGATAAACAGGGGCTGGATCTTGAGCGATAATATAGGCTTAATTGATTTACCCGATTATTCGATAGAAGTGTGGGTCGAGTTCCATGTTGATCAGGCATATGATCAGGCCAAAGTACTCAATCATATAGCGTTTACAATACATTAGTACTACTATTATCTTACAAATAGATAGAAATCCAATCCTATTTCTATTTTCTAATTTCTAATTAAGATATGCTTTATTTTTTATTTCTAATTTCTATAAATTAAACATTAAATTATAAATTATTGATAATTAAACCATACATTATATTGCTAATTAGATGTTTATATTAAACTATATAATTTTGCTAATTAACATTACATTGTATTAAATGCTAAATTAAACATCTTCAACTATACAATATCAAAATTATATTTCTAAATCAAAAATGCTAAATTAATGTTATTCCTAAAAAATGCTAAATTTATATTATTTTTAAACAATATCGAGGCCTTTGTTTCTTGAGTGGAATCGGAAACCGCCGACAAATCTAACTTGTCAAAATCCATGAAATCGAAATTTTGGAGTGAAATTTTTGTTATTAAAAATTATGTAGAATTGAGGATATATAAGGTCGGGCAGCGGAATGAAGACGGCTCTTGTGCACAAAAATTGTATGTTTTATTGTCTGGGTTTGTAACCCACACAATCAGACCGGATTTATTCTTAATATCTATGCGGGTTCAAGAACAATGACAAAAAACCGGGTTTTTTTTTAAAAACACTTCTGCGAAAAGTAAAAAAAGAGTGCGCTTGGCCGTTAATTAAACAGTGCAATCAACTTAACGCTGAAGAATAAACAATGGCCGGGCTAGATACACTGTAAGCAAATTTAGATCGGTTGAGCAATATATATATATATAAAAAAAATAATGCTTTAGAGTACTAAGGTCATTATAGTGTACTAAGAGCCTTTTTTATAACCATCCGATCAACTTTAATAAACGGTCAGATCTAAATCTAAAAATTGGTTAAAATATGGCAACCAACACATTATACCCAAATCTTGCTTAAATTTATATTTTCTTTTTTAATAACAATCAAATCCCCCAATTCTAGGTACTCTCCCTATTTAGTTTCTTTCTTCTTCATCCATTATATGTATTTCACGAACTCAATGTAGGTACTCTTCAGCACCGCCCATGCCGCTCCGTAGTCCTCGCCGCCCCCCTCTCCGGTACCGATCACCTCCGTCGTCTGGTTGACCCCGCCTCCGACAGGTCTGTCTTCTCGTTCTCGGTTCTCCCATTCTCGGTTCTACCGTCTCTCCTTCCTCGGATTGTCGTCGGTGAGTTCCTCTTTTTCATCTTTTCTTTTTTTTTTCATGATTTTGTAATCTGCTTGCTTAAATATTCTTTTCCACGATTTCGTGTTCTTACTTTAGATTCAATTGATTTTAAGTCAATTTCCAAAATAGATGTTGATGATGCCTAGTTGGTGTCTTCTTTTTCTTTTGATGCAACAGACAAATAAAAATGAGCTACAAGGTTTGTTAATGATTGTTGGGACTTGTCACTTGTGTTTCGATTGAGTTTGACACGATTTCCATTGATACTATATTTCAAAGTAAGAGCAGATGACAAATTCTCTCAAGTTGAAAAGCAAGAACAAACGTCGGTTTTTCAAATGTAGTGGTTTTATTTTGAGTTAATTTCTTATGCATTATACCTTGTAATATTATGCAATATAGATCAAAAACAGTTGACAACCCCCTATACTGTTATGCAACTTGTTTAGTAAACTTATTAAATGATAAATAAATACACGTTTTTTAATTAGGTTAATTTCTTATGCATTATACCTTGTAATATTATGTAACACTGAGTATGTTAATTTCTTATGCATTATACATTGTAATATTATGCAATATAAACTTAAAACTTTTGACAACCCCCTATACTGTCATGCAACTTGTTTAGTAAACTTATTAAATGATACATAAATACACATACTTTAGGTTAATTTCTTATGCATTATACCTTGTAATATTATGCAATATAGACTACAAATTAAATACGTTAAATATTATGCAATATAGACTACAAATTAATTGGCGTATGAAAAGGTATAAATGACAATTGACTTATGTAGTAAGTTCTTCGTACTTATGCACTATAAGTTAAGTAGGTTAAATATGGATTGATTTTATTGTTATTTATCATCGTCAATTGACTTATTCATTGGTGCATGAATCATAGTTGCAAGAATTGTTATTTACCTATGCATGTTTAGTTATTCACTTATCTGTGCTCTGTTATTACTAGTTGTGAAAATTGTTATTCACTTATGCATGTTTAGTTATTTACTTATGATTATTGTGTTAATTGTTATTCAATTATGCATGTTTAGTTACTCACTTATGTGTGTTTTGTTATTAATAGTTGCGAAAATTGTTATTCATGTACTTTCGTTCTATTATGCAGTTATTCAAAAATGATGATCATATCAAAGATGTATAGATAGGCAGAGGTTGAAGACTATGAAAATGATCAATTTATTTCCATTTATGTGTAATTATTCAAATAAATAAATGTAGTTATTCAGTTTCATTGTAGTATGTACTTGAGATCTAAATATTCTCATTTTTTTCTTATGCAATATATTACATTAATATATGCAATGTTTATATACAATCCTTATTTTTCCTATTCATCGTCATCTTAATGTGTAATTATGCAACTAATTAATGATCAAACGTTATTCACGGTAAAATGAAGAATTGACCCTATAAGTTTTCAAATTAGCATATACTCGTGTTATTATGCAAACCATTATACACACTTATTCAAATTCTCATACATTCTTAGTCAAATCGGAAAACAATACTCTTATGCAATGTATATGTTCAATCCTCATTTTATAGTTTTCATCTTGATGTGTAATTATTCAACCAATATTTAAAAGTTATTAACGTTAACGATGAAATGAATATTAATTCAACCTTATAGAATTTGAAATCAGTATTTGCTATTATGCAAACGGTTATATACTCTTATGAAAATCATCATACATTCTTATTCACTTCAGAAACACATGTATAAAAAAAATCGTAAATGGCGGTTTTGGATTTGATCATTATGGAAATTGCAATCCAAATCTCCACATTTTCTCTAATTTTTACTTTAAATGTTAATATTTAACTTTCCCCTTAAAATTCGGAACTTCTAAATTGATTCCCCTTAAAATTCGGAACTTCCTTATATATTGAATCCAAATCATATATTGCACGGTACTTCCCCCGTATTTTCTGATTGTGGACCTCCCTTATCATCCCTTGATTAATGTTAATCTAACGATCATGATTAAGGTTCTTTAGTTCTCTCTAAAACGTAGTTCTCGTGAGTACCTATATATATATATAGAACTAAGATCCTATGAAACCCTTCTTTATAGTGTAACCAGTGAACAAATTGTAAGCGTTGGATATAATAGTTTTAATGGATGAGATTAAAAGAAAATAGGTATATGTGGATTAATTTTAAAGATAAACCCTAGATTTTCTCCAATTACTCTCTCCATATCTTTAAAAGATCTAAATAAACAAATTCCATTATCTTCTATAATTAAGATAATTCTTACGTACATTCACATTCAGAAAGAACCCAAATTTCCAATCTCTTATTCTCACCATTGGAGATGAGAGCAACCAAATCGATACTAAATTGTTAATTGATCCACTACGATATTAATCTATTTGTATAGATTTACACACTTCTTTTAATATATTTCGTTTTAATTTGGTAATTTTTTTTGTTTTGCAATTGTTAATTGTCTTGAATGCTTTGATTTTCTCATGGATTATGATATATTTTAGATTTTTGCTTGTAGGGTTAAAATTAATTGATTTATTTTCAAACTTTCATATATGGTAGTCGGATCTAGGGTTCGGGATTTTTGTTGAATCAATTTCGAATTTCGGGTTCAGGATTTTCATGGATCATGAATGTTGTTATGTAAGTTTTGAATATAGTATTGATTAGGAATTTGTGTTTTACTAACTGAATTCTATGTAGTATAATATGAATTTTACACAATTCACTCAAATGTCTTTATGAATTATGTGAATATCATAATCTGAATTTTTAATTGAGTATCTTGAATATATATATGAATGTTTTGAATCTAGCTCCGTTTAGAATTTATTAGTATACCATCAGAATTTGATTAATTACAAATAACTTTATTGTGCTTATTGAAGCAATTTGTATTTTACTGATTGAATTTTATGTACATAGTTTGAATTTTTACGCAATACACTTGAATGCTCTTATAAATTATTTGAATATCTTAATCTGAATTTTATGTAACATGGTTTGAATTTTTACACAATACACTTGAATGTTCTTATAAATTATTTGAATATGTTAATCTGAATTTTTAATTGAGAGTCTTGAATATGAGAATACGCAACTAACTATTTTTATTAGATTCATTAAATATTCATTATTCACTATATTTACATTCAATGCAATTTCACCTCAAACAAAACAATATAATCTGGATTTGACAAAGTTGATTGAATATTCAAAGTACGATAAATTCGAATAATGTTCAAATAGTTCAAAATGTTTTAGAACATATCCAACTATGTAAATGACAAATTCGAATATTTTGTATAGTTGAATATTCAAGTTGTATAGTTGAATTACTAAGTTGTCTCGTCGAATATTTGTACAATTGAATATTGAAGTTGTATAGTCGAATATTAAAACAGTGTAACCGAATATTGAAACAGTGTAACTGAATTTGTGACAAGTGATGGATGAAAATACGCGGATAAGATTTTCATAAAATCTGCAATATTCAAACCTTTAAAAAATTAAATCCCTCTTATTAAGGTTGTGCTCTTTATTTTTTGTTTTTTTTTCTAAAATTCAGATTGCGTTTTAATTTGACAACTAATCCTATTTTTAAGGACCATCCATTTAAGTGTATTATTAATTATTAATTTATGATTTATTAAATTCAACCTTTTTTTTTCTAAAATTCATCTTAAATCGTGACCCTTTATTTATAGTGATCTAAGACTCTATATTTATTCACCGGTTTCACTATAGAAGGTGTTTTACCTGAACCTCCCTCTATATATATAGTATTAGTCTTGCAAACCCTGATTAATTGGCAATGCATAAAGACATCAATTAATAGCACAATATATTATTCGATATACCAAACTCGATCTAATTGTTTCTAAACTATACTCCGTATAATATAGCTAGTAGTATACATAGTATTTGGAGTTGAATTCTTCGTGGTTTTTCGCAATTGTACAACGACAGTTTTTAGACAATACATTATTATAATCTTATAGAATGTATGTACGTATATCAGCTGATCGATTTCGTTCGGGTTCAATATAATTTATCTTGCCAACCCTAATCAATTAAACAGTGCAATCAACTTAACGCTGAAGAATAAACAAACAATAAGATAGCGTGTAAACAATTCG
The DNA here is from genome assembly GCA_963924305.1 of Polygonum maritimum. Taxonomy (NCBI): domain Eukaryota; kingdom Viridiplantae; phylum Streptophyta; class Magnoliopsida; order Caryophyllales; family Polygonaceae; genus Polygonum; species Polygonum maritimum. Next base: position 4,159,429 of record OZ002734.1, read on the forward strand.
GATGGGTTGAGCAACATACTGTATATAAAGAATCAATCAAATAGACAAATAACACACACATTTAATCTTGCAAACCCTAGTTAATTGGCAATGCATAAAGACATCAATTAATAGCATAATATATCATTCTACCAAACTTTTGTGTCTAAACTATACTACGGGTAATCGGTATAATATATCTAGTACTATATTAGTATATGCTAAGAAGCTTATCGATTAACAAGCTAGGGAGGGATCACTCAAACGCCCATAGATGTTCCTTCCTGACCGCCAATTCCTCCGCGGGCGTGTAATCGTTCTCGATGTCGAACATCCTCCTAACCTCCTCGACGGGCTTATCCTTTATCCGATCCGCAGCGTTTTGACACGTCAGATCCATCAGCCCCTTTATGTTCAGATAGTTCGCCGCCAGGATGAGCTCGGCGAGCGCGTTCCAGTCGACGTCGTTGACGAACCCCGAGTCGAAGGCCTTCAGCTCGTCCGATTTCTCGGTGCCGGTTTCGACGTGCTTCGTGTAATATTCGATCACCCTGGAGAGGGTCTTGGCGTCGACGTTGGGGAGGGTGATGACGTCGTCGACCGAGACGTCCTCCATCATGTTCTTGATGGTCTGCGACTCCGCCGCCACCGCCTCCTCCACCTCGAATATCTCCCCGTCGTTGCTCCTCAGGACGATCAACTTGCCCCCCGCGAAAGCCGTAGTCGTCGACATGATCGTTCGATCGATCTTGTTTTGAAGAATGGGAATTCAATCAAGGACAAAGAATCAAAACCCTAACCGTGTGTTTCTACGTGTACTGTGTAATACCGATTGATGTTTGAAACAAATTTTGCCTTCACCATGGTCCCGTATATATAGCCCGGACTATATCTATCCTGATGCTTGATAGCTACGTAATACTTAAATTTGGAAACTATCTATTATAATATATCTTCTTACAGAAAAATCTATTATCAAATATGTTAGCATTTATCATGATATTAATCACGCGTATATCAAAAAAATACTTGAACTTTCCTTGTGTTATTAATGATGTGTATAGAGAAATTTCTATCAACTTCGATTCTCCTAATCGATCGAAGCCGTTAAATCTTAGAAAGAATCTTAAACAATTATTGATATACCGTAATTTCCTAATTAGTATATGTGGAAACTTTCGTTTGTAACTTGTTTTAAGGTAAAGGTCGATTTACAAAACGGTTTTTCTATTGTGTGCCCTAAGGGCACATAATAAGCATACCAAAAACAGAAACTAAAACCCTAAAAAGGAAAGAGTAAACCCGTTACAAAAAAGATTAAAAAACAAAGAAATTTAGGTTTATCAAATATTTTCATTATTAGCTACTTATTGTGTGCCCTTAGGGCACACAATAAATAATCGTTTACCGAAAACCACATTTGTGTCTTATATATACTCCAGTCCGGGCCCGGCCCATGGTCCGGTCAAGTTTAGCCCGGCTAGCCAGGCCGGGCTATTGTGGCCCAAATTTGAAGGCCGGTCCGGGTCGGCCGGGCTATTGAGCCACTGTTGTCCATCTCTTGTTATGAGTCCGATTTGGTTTTACCTGGAACATCGAATTCGAATTGAAAAAATTGTCAGTTTCAGGATTCGAGCTGGAACTATGATCAAGATCAAACCGAAGGAACCAACCCTACTCCGGTTTGCAGTTTCAAAGAATCGCTGAACCAAGAGTTTCGAACCGAAAAATCAATGGTTCACATTTCTTATAGAAAAATAATGGTTAAACTTGAAACGCGACTGCGGTTCACCTGAGCGACAACCACGATTGGGTTCGAGAGTAGCGCAAATCAACAAATCACAAAATAAAATGTTATTTTATTTATTTATTCTTTTATTTTGATCAAAATTTATTTTATTTGTTTGGTCGGACGAAATTTATTTTATTTGAATCTTGTATAGAAAGTTGGATGACCCGGAGAAAGTAATGCAGTGGAGTAAATTGCAAAGAAGAAGCTGCAGTGTGGAGAACTGGATTAGCATCACAGCTGGTTGGACTCGAACCACGTCCCTTGCCCATAACCTGTGGAACAATTGCCATTGTGTGATCATCTATTACATATGGAAAGCTAAAAATTCAAAGATATTTTGTAACCATGAAATTAGCATGGAAGAGTGCACTAGAATGTTTAGACATATTAGCAATTGTCTTAAGGCTAGAGGGAGGAAGTGTACTAGACAAGATAATAGAATGTTGGAGAGAATAGAGCTTGATTATGCTGTAAATAGCTAGAGATTTCTAGCTTTTTTTTAATTATTTTTGAGTAATAAATTACCCTTTTATTAAAATAATAATTGGATGACCGTATTGGTCAACCGGTCAGTGGTCCCCGCCTTTAGATGCTTAGCCCCGACCTTCCTACCACCATCATCCTTCTTTCGAAGAACCAAAAACTCCCCTTCTACTTTCACAACGAACCAAAACCCCCCAAATTCCCCTTTCCTCTTCTCCAAACCTCGATCCATCCATCCTGATCCATCTCCCTTATAACATGAGAGAGAAGAATCGATCCACTTCTCCATCTCCAAATCCCGATCACTCCGATGCCTCTCTCTCCTTCCCCCTCCAAATTCAGTACTGACGCCGCCGCCGCCTCGATGATGTCGCATCTCCGCCGGAGACTCGTCTCCGTCCGACTCCCTCACTTCTCCTTCAGCTTCCGCCACCAGATCTCCTGTTTCCGCCGCTTCTTCCGCTTCCTCCTCGATCGGATTCTCCTCTGCTCCCCGCCAAACCGCGGTGGTAACGACGGCCACGGTCGATACAGGCGCCTGTCGTCTCGCCGTCGCCGGAAAGAGGAGATCGAGTTGATCGACTCGGTATCCGCCGAGTTTGACTCGGACACGGACTCTGACTCCGATTTGGTTCCTTTGAAAATCAGTTTGTTAGGCGATTGCCAGATTGGAAAGACTGCCTTTGTTGTATGCTCTCTCTCCTTTTTCTTTTCTTTTTTTAATATTTCAAATTCAAAAATGAATATATTCGATTTATTAGTTACTTTTTTTCAAAGTGGGAGTAATTATTTATTTTTTCGAAACGAAAACAAAAATTCAAGGTCAAGTATGTGGGAGATGAGCAAGAGATGAAGAGTTTGCAGGTGAGAGGGTTGAATTTGATGGATAAAACGTCACGTGTGAAGGGTGCAACAATTGCCTTCAATTTTTGGGATGTTGGAGGTATATTAATTTATTAATATATGCATGGAATTAATTACTATTCGGTTCCTTAATTAACTTTGGACTAACTAAAAATTGTAGGTGATCGGGCTTCACTTGATCATCTTCCAATTGCCTGCAAAGATGCAGTTGCAATCTTGTTCATGTTTGATCTCACCAGCCGTAATACCCTTCACAGGTTTGTCCCAACTAAAATACGTTATTAATATAATATGTTTTGAGCTAAAGAGGATAAGTATATAATTAATTAATTACTTTGAAACCTGTCAGTGTGACCCGATGGTATACGCAAGCAAGGAAGTGGAATCAGGTAACTAATTGTAATTAAACTTGATTTCTTACATTTTTTAAATATTTTAGCTAAATGGGTCAAATGATTTAGTAGTACGACCAGACAATAAAAAAGTGAGTATTATTTACAAGTGTCCTACAAAAAAAAAAGTTGTACTCCGTGTTAATAATGCCGTGGTTAGTGGGAGTCAATTCATTGAGTTGGTTTGGAATTTTTTGAGCACATGAACTCATTTTTTTGGTCATGCATGCAATCAATAATTAGCAAAATAAAAGAGTACTAATGATATATTGTTAGGTGTATTTTTTATTTTTTTTGAGAGCATTGTTAGGTGTATTTAGGACAAGGAAATGAACTGTGTTTGAACTGACATTTTGGATGTATGAGCGCTATCTGGTTTGTTGAAAAATACGGACATATACAAATGTTTTTTTTTAAAAAAAAAAAATAGCATGCTTGCCTGACTCGAATTGGCATTGTAATTGATTCAAATCTCTATTTTTTTGTTTTATCAAACACATAATCATATTTCCTGAGTAATATTTTGTAATTATTGTTTCACCAATCATATAAATAGAAGACCATATATAAAATACGGACTATAGTATATGCATGGTATTTGTATCCGATTATCAAACTTATGAAATTTTGCTATTGTTACAGACGGCGATTCCCGTTCTTATAGGCACCAAATTTGATGATTTCGTTCGACTTCCGCCAAATCTACAATCAACAATTATAACCCAGGTACAAATGCATGATTTGAATTCTCTTTTCATGTGTACCATTGTGTGTATATACCTTATCGATCACTTACAAAGCAACTAACTTGAGAATATGAGTTTAGGGTAACCGAATTTGCTTATGCTTTACTCTACATCAAGTGTAGATAGATGATTGCATGATTGATTGATGTTGTTTACGTTGTTTTGATTGGGAAAATAATGAAGGCAAGAGCATATACAAGGGCAATGAAAGCGACCCTTTTCTTCTCGAGTGCGACACATAATATCAATGTCAACAAAATCTTCAAGTTCATCACGGCCAAACTCTTCAATTTGCCATGGACCATTGAGAGAAATCTCACCGTCGGAGAACCCATCATTGATTTCTAGTTTTCCTTTCTCTCTCAATATTTGTTTTTATGATTTTTCTCGACCTCTCCTCTTCTTTTTTTTTTTTTTTTTTTGTAATTCTCTTGTTTGTAGTTTGTACATAAGAATTCGAAGGGGACGAGAAAAAAAGGGAAGGATTTTGTTTATAGTTTAGCATTGTTGGCAAGAAAATTGCTACACAAATTAAAGACCACCAAAATAAGAGTCTATATAGGTTTGCTAGTCAAATTGAGATCAATCCTTTGGTGTGGGGACTTCTTATTCCCATTAGACAAGGTAAAGTTCTAGATGAATTGGATATTGGTCTTGATTTGTAAATTGGTTTCTTTAAAGTTGAGTAACCACAAATAGCTCTACAAAAGCCATTTCACAAAGTAAAAAGATATTGGTCAAATTTACATGTTTCATCAAAGTAAAGACACTTTGATTTGTAACTTCGTTTTCTAGATGAAACGATGGCGTGTGAGCTCGTAGTCCATGGCCTCATCATACTTGATCTCCATGGGTTGTAAGCTTGAGAAGCTGGATTGGGTTCGCTTGACGTGCACCCCGAAGCTGCCACACGATGGATTATATTGAACCCGTATACCAAGTGGGTGCTAGCCATTGATCGCTTAATTGATAGTTTAGAAAAAGTTACATACAAGAAATACAGTGTAAGCAATACGTTGATAATCAATTTAGTTAAGGGCTTGCATGTGTAATGTGTTTGTTTTGGTGCACGGCTTTACCACACGCTAAACTTCAAGAAAATACCTATTTAGTAGTTCCAAGAGGTAGCAAAGTAATTTGCGCCCTAACCACATTTAATAAACCTAGTCTCCCTAATGGCATCAGCCGGTCTAGACGAGATGGTCAAGACCCGATACGTTGTGCGCAGTGGCGGAGCTACAGCATGCCCAGAGGGTATTGTAGCCCCCACTCAAAATTTTTAAAAATAATAAAAAACTATATTTTTGTAATATATGGTGCCGTATTATGTTTTTTTTTGGTGGAATGGTGTGTAACTGCGTATTATGTGTAAATTGAAGCTATTATCTGAGTCCAATCCTACGTACAAACCTTATTATGCATTTAAATGGAGGAACTAGGCTCTAACTGATTGTTAACCATGAATGACAACATGCACGTTGATGTAATACTCTGGCCCGATCGAAGAACAAACAATGCCGGGGCTCTCTGATCGACCTTAGAGCGATCCTCTTCGGTCTTCTCCTCACGAGGCTTCAGCTGCTGTTGATCAGCGACGATCAACAAGCTGATGGAGGTTGATCGAAGCCAAAGAGATGGAAATGCAAGTGGTAAACTAAGAATTTTGGCTAGACCCAAATTGGCCCCTAAACGGAGTATAATAGTATTTAAGGAGAATTTTGGCTCAACTTCAGTCATCAACAAATAAGAATTACTTGGGGGTTATGATTACTTTATACGAGTACTATCAGTTCTACGTCTTTCGTCTTTCAATCATATATTGTTTTTGCAAGTGGTAAACCAAGGTACCTTGGTACTATCTTGAGCTTGTTGGGGAAGATTTTCTCTTGGGATTGCTTTTTGGACGTATAATTAGTAAAAACAATAGGTAAGGTAATGGTATTCAATTTCAGGTTCTTTCTTTAGCTAAGACAGAGATGAGTTGATTTATAGTAATTGTTTGATTAATTATATAAAGATAGGAGTAGTTAAGTGTACAAAACTGAAGATATTATTGTACCTTTTAAAGAAATGGCAAATATATTAGAGTCATTGTAGAAACGAGAAAAATATAATTTTCGATATTTTATATATTTAGCCCCCTCTGAGTCGAAATCCTGGTTCCGCCACTGGTTGTGCGGCCTACCTTCAAAATTGTCCGACCTTTATAAAATGACCCCATCAAAAACATAATTTGGGTTGAAGGAAACTTTTCCTCACCATGAGTTGCGGGATCATGTTGATGGAGCTGACGTGTTGGATGTGGGTTGACACGTTGGCGCGTTCGAGTAGACTTTGCTCCAAGTACTCAGCGGACACTCTGGCGCCAAACCATAGAGGATGAACTGTTGGAAAGTTGATAATCTTAAGTTTTGATGATGATAAAAGCCATAGGTTTTATGGTTCGTCTTTGGAGATGTTTCATGTATGAAAGGAGCAAACGAAAACCATAAAAGCAAACCCAAGCTGTAATGAACAATGAATATATGTCAGAGTTAAATGATCCTATTAAAGAATAACAAAGTTATGAGAACATTGATACTTGAGGATCAGTGTTGGATGCATGATTAGTTTGACTCAGAGATAAGAGAAAGAGGTCAATGAAGTAAAACAAAGCCTAAGGGAATAGAGGAAAACAAGATAAAGCAATGTTGTAATCATTGTTACCATGGAACTGATCCTAATAGGGAATAACGGAATTCGGAGTTGCCATATAAAAAAGGTGTCTGCAAGAAAGTGCCTACGGCTGATCCGGTTGACTTGGCGCCCAAACAAGATAGATTGGCGTTCTATGAAGGTTTAATTCGGATAGTTTTATTTATAGATTGTTATTTTTATTAAATAAAATCTATGTAGTATCCTTCTATTTTATAGTGAAATGGCGCTGCTCACTAAGGCAGGATGTATTCTCTTCGACGCATAAAAGCCCAAACCTTTTAACTGTTTCCGAAGTAACAATGACAAAAAGAAAGATGTTAAGAATGTCACTTGTTATAAGTGTCGCAAGAAGGGACACTTTGCTAAGTCATGTCTCAATGGTGAAAATGACGGGAAGCTTGGCAACAACAAACCTTATCTAGCAACATAGGACAATCCTGAGGATGATGAGCCTGAAAGTTGCATTAGAAACAACATGTGTGAAATGACTATCTCTACACACAAGATAATGTTGTTTCTAAAGAGGCATGTGACTCTGAATTCTTTGATTCTTTAAAATCCTTGTCTAAAGAAAGTTCTATTGAGATAATTAGAACTTTGCGTAATGAGGATCATGAAGTCCATGTTGAGTTTACCAAAGTTGATGACAAATGCACTAACCATGAAAACTTCCTTGAAGAACATGGATAAAATTTCTGCTGGCCCTTGTAATGAATGTCCTAATGCTAAAATTGAAACTCTACATCTAAAAAAGCTAATGATGAATCGATATTTGATACGCTTGCTCTTAAAATTGAAAAAAGAAGAGTTATTGAAAGCTATAGAGAAAGAGAAGCGTGTCTCTGAGGGAGAACTTGTAGGTTTAAAATATGATATACTAGGGATAAAAAAAAAAGGATAAGGATCACATGAATTTTGGTGCTACAAAATTATATAAAATTTTGGTTTCAAAGTCTAAAAGATAAAAGATAAGAATCTGCACTTAATGAAACAAAATCATGTCTTGAAACACTGAGAAGATGAAAAACAAGGTGAACATTCTGAGTGTTGGTATGTTGGTTAACCGGCGCATGAGATGTTTATTACGCAATCTAAAGGTAATTATCCCAAAGACTTGAACAAATATAGGATTAATCAACATATAACTCAAAACTCAAAAAGTCATCCTGGGTATGTTATGGGTGATTACTTGTTGGTACTGTTAATTGGAATGGGGGCATAGGAAGAAGGATTGTGAAAAATGTAAGGCCCAATTTAAAAAGGTTAGGGTTGGAATCAATAATAAATATTAGTCTCACCAAGGTCCTCCTAGGAACAACCATCGTAAGTCAGGAAATAATCATCCATATCCTATGAATAAAGCTCAATACTAGAGGAATAAAATGTCACACCCTAGCATCAATAACTATGACAATTTAGGCAAAGAAGCTATGCTCCATATATTTAGGTCAAATATCATGATAAAATATCTTTGTATTTACCTATTTGGTAGGAAGAAAAATCTTGCGTGGACAAATATATATATCATGGATAAACAAATATGGTGCGGCTTAATAATAATAAAAAATAATATGTGACGTGGAGCAACGATAGACCGACACGTGACAAAATCTTAGGTGACGAAATATGAGGCCAACGGTTGGAAAAATCCTACATAACACAATGTGGTGGTTCTAAATCTTATATGTTTCACGCTTGGTGTAGCAACTCATTGGTTGAGCACTCATGGGTTTACTATGAGGTTTCGGGTTCAAGAATCTAGGGCAGCGGCTTGCCCCCTTCTCTTTAGAGCTGATTAGTAACCCGTTCTCATTCCTTGCGGGTGCTCTAGACGAGCCCAAATAGTACTTGTGGTGGCCATAATCCCTTACCTTATAAAAAAAAACCTTATAGCTTATATATATACATAGATTTGCACCATGTCATCCATGCTCAATAAAATATTGATTTTATTTTTTAAGTTTTATATTTTAAGAAAATATAATTTTCATTTAGATTATTAAAATATTTTCCATTTTAGGTAAAAGAGTTTTTTTTATCATTTGTATAAAGATTCTAGATAATTAATTAAAAAGTAGTGGATTCATAATTAAAGTTGTTGCATTTTATTTATTTATAGATAAAACACAAATAGACTTATTTTTATAATGTCTTTGAGTTGAATATGACCCCTACATCAATTTTGGTGCATTTTAACTAAATTCAGTTATGATTGGCACATAACTGAGTTTCAGTTTTCTTTTCTTTTCTTTTCTTTGGGTCTTTCGGGCGCACCCCCTTTGCGTAAGCCAGGGGTGCCCCCATCCTGACCCCCCAGATTCCCCGGAAGGGGAATTCCACTGGGTTATAAAGTAAAGTAAAGACTTATTTTTATATATAGATGAAAATCTTAACTAACAAATACAAAAATTATTTCAATAAATATTACTCGAGGGACTAACCTTACATAATTTTGTTAATCAAATTGATTGAACTTATTTATTCATAGATAAAACAGAAAATATCTCTATTATCAAATACAATATATATTTATTTGGTTGTACATTCTTGAGTAAAAAAAGGTTTGGATGAAAATTCGATCTTGGATTGATTAAATCGGACTTATAATCGCATTACTCGTACAAGACATGGAATTGTAAAAAGTTGTTTGAAGGGACACCGAGTGTGCATAAATTTTGTGTTTGCAGCTTTATCCTCACAAATAGACTTCTCAATTGAGTTGGATCGGTTAGGTTCGGCTTGAGTCATCTTGAGTTCAAGTCGGTAACTAGTAATGGGTCAGGGGTCAATTAGATCGGGTCATTGCGGGTTTTCGTGTAGTGTCGGATCTAGGGTAAATTTTTACCAAAATTCAAATAAAATATTATTTAAATAATAAATATATAATAGTAAAATATTATTTTTAAATAGTTTAATAATAAAATATAACATAGTTTTCAGGATAAATTTTTTATATTGTAAGTTATTATCAGCATAATAAATTTAGTCAGACCTAATGGGTTCGGATTTCAACGGGGTCGAGTTGAAAATGGGTCACAGATCGAGGTGTCAAATAGATCAGGTGGGGTGGATTCGGGTTGAGTGCGGGTTCGGTCAATTGGGTTACAACCTTACAGGTCATGTCGGATCGGGTCTTGACAGGTTTTGTACGGGTTCGGGTCGACCTAACATGTCAAGAATCTTGAACTTTTAATGATTATTAAAATAACATTATGATTAAATAATAATATTTAATAATAAAATATTATTTTTAATAGATTTTTATAATAATATTTTATTTACAATAGGTTTTACAATAAAATACATTATAATTTTGACCAAAAATAAAATAAAATATATTATAATATTTAAAAGAAAATATATTCATTCTACATATATATAAAATATCGGGTCGAGCAGGTCGGCTTCGGGTTTCAACCCAATCGGGTTCAGTTTTTTTCTTTACTCGCTATTATTCGGATCGGGTTTCAACCCTAAAATTTTCATTCAGTTCGGGTCGGGTCAGGTTTTGACAGCTTAGTCATAGATCTAAAATTTCGAGTTAAACCCAAAAATTTCGTGTTGGATCGGATCGAGTTTACTGGTCGGGCCAACTAACAAATGTAACTTTAGATTCAATACGTAGATCCAACACAAAGCTGAATTTTTTTTTTGGCCAAGGTAAAGTAATACTCCTAGCTCATAAATACGTAGAATCAATAATACTTTATCTTAGCTTAAAAAGGTAAACATTATAATAAGGAGAATTATTTGGCAAAGCAGAATAATGGGAAGAGTGTGGTGGTTAAGGTTTGGCTTCTGCGCTGTTGTTCACTAGTGCCTAATGGATGAACCCCCCAAAAGCAGGGTTTTAGCTTTCCAAACCCTCCAACTCTTTCTCTAATCTCCCCTCTTCATTCCCCTCCATTCGAATTGTGCCTCTGGTTGGACTCCTCTTCTTCCCAGTTGACGCCCATCTTTCGTCTTCTTCTTGCAGTGGGGGAGCCCACCGAATCCGTCCAACTCAGACCACAATCCCCTTTTGCCCTCCTCCCTCCATAAACCCCAGCTCCTCCAAACGGCGCCCAAAAACGGCGCGTTGTATCTGCTTCAAGACCCCTAAAGTGGGCAAATCGACACACACCGCCTTCTCAATGGCTGTCTTTGCGCAACCCGCTGGCGCTTTCAAGCCCTCTTCCCCTTTACCCTTCTGGGTTTCTCGGTACCCTTCTTCTTCTTCTGTTTCCTTTTTCTACTTTTTGCACTCAACTTGTTTTTTTATTCTGTTTGAGCAATTGCTGTTGATTGTACTTGCTAAGAAGTGTGACAATGGGTTCTAAACCTAATTGTACTTTGTTCTGCCCTTTTTTTTGGTGTAAAATGCTTCAATTGTGTCAGGAAATGTGTCTGTTATTCTGTTGTACTTGCCACCCACAAGTCATGGGAGCTTCTTTTACATTTACTTTATGTTATGATGGTGTTGTAGACCCTGTATTGTTAAGAAAGAATTTGCTGCTTCTCCCTGAATTTGGTTGATTGTTGATATTGTAGGATTGAGCTCCAGCCTTTCCAGAGTTCTTGTGGACCGCCCTTTAGTCGATACTTGTTTAGAAGATCGATTCAGTTGAAACGGCACAACTCAAGTTTGTCTGCTAGACCACGTGAAGATAAAAGTACATGCATCGATCTTGTTCCACCGCGTCCGTATTATAGGTCTAGACACGTTTCACCTTCATCAGCTCAGTATTCCAATAGTTACGAAAACCTAGGAAGAAGAATGCCCTCAGTTGGAAGTTATGGTGGTCAGGTAGTAAGGGAGGTTGGAGGAGAAGCTATTGGACAGGTTCACAACCACAGTAATCCCGGTGCCTTGCCTTCAGATGTGTTGCCCAAGAGTACCAAGAATAACTGGCTTTCTGCTGGAGAAAGAAGCAGAAGATCAGTATCGGTTGCTAGTCTCATAAAAATTGGAGAAATGACTGATATGGCATCACTATCACGTAAGGAAGATTTACCTCTTGTGCTTCAGGATTCGGGAAATGGTGACACGGAATGCAATTCCAGGTTTAGCAATGGCCTGTCTAGCCTTGAGCTGAGTGGTTCTGACACAGATACTGCAAAGAGATTATCTAGAAGTGGCTTTGAGTTCGGTTATAATTCAGGGCTAAGCACTCGTGCAGCTAAGGGTGTTGCCAATAGTTTATCTATGGCTTTGGATGTGCCAAGCACGTCAAAACAAGCATCTCGTATGGAAGAAAATGGTAATCAAGCATCTCATTTGCTTCATCATCACCTCTTTGTTCAAGCGAGCCTTGTTCTAAAACTTCTTGAATTTTGTATGTCTGGTGAACGTAGATTACTTATGCAAATTTTCAGCAGTTGACTAGTTCATTTAGATTAGACCTTAGCCTTTTTCTTTGTTTCTTAGTGTAGGCTGGCATGAGGCATGAGTTATTTCTTGTGGTTAACTTGCAAATTCTCAGACTCTTGGTCATATGAAAATAGCTGTATGTTGCTATGATGGACTATGTGATTTTTTTAACATGCATCTTCACCATGACAGGTGCTGCAAGGAATGTGACACAGAATGGCTCTGTACTGGGAACAAAAATATCACCAGTGGAACAGAAGGAAGTATCTGAAGTTACTACAGGCATTGAAGCTATTGATAAACATGATAGAATCCTTCTAACGGAGAAAGAGGGTCACATTGAGCAGCAGCGAAAACTCCGGTCTGATCTTTGTAGGATATATGACAATGTACTTGTTGTGGATAATATCCCAGATGCCCGAAAAGTTGTCAGGCTCCTTACAGGCCAATACAGGCATCTTGTCCATGCTTGTGATACAGAGGCATGTTATCAAACTTGAACTTTATTATCTGATGCTAGCTTTTCTTTTCTCCTTGACTTGTCTTTTTGTCAGAAAGATTAGTTTCAACTAATTGTGATGGTAAATAATTGGTAGTATTTTCTTATTAAAAATTTGGGAAGGGATCATAACAAAGTAATTAGGTCTGGATTATTACATTTATATGCTTATGCTTATCTGCTGCGGTCATTCTCTGTAAAATTGAATAAGATATTCTTCAAATAGCTACGTGAGTTCAATTTTTACCCTCTATGGTGAATCTTTTAATATTTATATGTTTTTTGCAGGTCTCTAATATTGATGTGAAGCAAGAGACGCCAGTTGATCATGGGGAGATAACATGCTTCAGTATTTATTGTGGGGAAGAAGTGAACTTTGGAAATGGGAAGTCCTGTGTTTGGGTCGACGTTCTTGATGGAGGTGGTAAGGATATTTTGGTTGAGTTTGCTCCCTTCTTTGAAGATCCCTCCATTAAAAAGGTTAGAGATCTGATTTGTTTTCTCATTGATCTTGCATTTCCCTTGGTGCTACTATCTAGCAGTAACACTCCTTTGTGCATTTGTGCTAGTATCTTAAGTTCTCTGTAGAGAACTGTACTATTAACTATAGAGAGGCATTGTGGATCCATATTCAATTTTATAAATATTGGTGTTCTTTAATTTAATGGTTTTTTCCTGCTTTTAAAAATCAATTTATTAAGGTTAACTTTAGGAACTGTGGAAAGTTCTTCTCATTTTTTTTTATATTGGACTGAAAAGGAAGGTGGAGTAAGTAGTATAGAATTAGAATAACTTAGTAGATTATGATCAGCTGAAAAAACCTTGCAGTTACATTTCTAAACTGTATGCTCTGTTCATGCAACTTTACTACCTTGCTATCACTAGTGCACGGAGCTTATTCTTAGGTTAATGAATGGCTATTGTCTGTAGGTATGGCACAACTATAGCTTTGATTGCCATGTTATAGAGAATTATGGGATCAAATTATCTGGTTTTCATGCTGATACAATGCACATGGCACGGTTGTGGGATTCTTCAAGGCGATTAGAAGGTGGGTATTCCCTGGAAGCACTCACAAGTGACCCAAAGATTATTCCCAGAAGTAAGTTACACTCAGATGAATATCTGGCTGGCAAAGTATCTATGAAAGCTTTGTTTGGTCGAAGAAATGCTAAGAAAGATGGATCTCTTGGTAAACTCATTAACATTCCACCGATTGAAGAGCTTCAAAGAGAAGATAGATACCCATTTATCTGCTACTCTTCTTTAGACTCAATTAGCACTCTCAGGCTGTATGAAAGTTTGAAGTGCAAGTTATCAAAGATGCCTTGGAAAGTGGATGGAACATGTAAAGGGTCCATGATCAACTTCTATGAAAACTATTGGCGTCCATTTGGTGAGCTTCTAGCATTAATGGAAACTGAGGGCGTGTTGGTTGACAGGGATTACCTTGCTGATGTGGAGAAGGTGGCTATCACTGAGCAAAAAGCTGCAGCAGAACGATTTCGCAACTGGGCTTCTAAATATTGCCCTGATGCCAGACATATGAATGTGGGAAGTGATACTCAATTAAGGCAGATCTTTTTTGGTGGCATTTCAAACAGGTCACTATTCCCCACCATATTTTTTCTGTGCTTGTTATTTTGTATCTTATGCTAAGCCAGGTGGAGAACAGAATAATATTTTGGTAGAAAATACTAAAGCATTTGCTGTGGTATTTAATATATTAATGTTAGCAAGCATTAGTTAACATTTTAACCTTTTCGCTTGTTTGTATCAGGAAGAACCCTAATGAGTCTCTTCCCGTGGAGAAAAGTTTCAAAATTCCAAACGTTGATAACATCATTGAGGAAGGAAAGAAAAAAGCAACAAAGTTTCGGAGTATCAAACTGCACAGACTTGCTGATGCTGTAATGGAAACTGAGCTGTTCACAGCAACTGGTTGGCCTTCTGCTAGTGGAGCTGCTTTAAAGTCACTTGCTGGGAAGGTGTCAGCAGAGTATGATTTTGCTGACTCCTGTGAAACGGATTCAGAAGACAATTCAGACGTTTCAGAAACAGTCGAATCGGATGCTAACACATCTACTTATGGAACTGCTTATGCTGCGTTTGGAAAAGGCAGAAAGGGAATTGAGGCCTGCCATGCTATTGCTTCATTATGTGAAGTTTGCTCTATTGACTCGTTGATATCCAATTTCATTCTTCCATTGCAGGTGAGTGAAATATGATGTTTTCAATATTTGTGCCTTTTACTCTTGAGTTATTCTAGATGTTGATAGGTGCTGCACCACTCAATGAATCACTATGCTATCTTGTTCTGTCGAGTGTTGATGATGTGCAATGACTTACCTGTTTACGCAAAAAATGAGTGTGTTGCTCTTCTAGAATTCAAAATTAGTTTTGACAGGGGGAAGTAACAGCTACTTGGATGATTAGATCCTTGGGAGTCAAACCTTACAATGTGACTGTCAATAGCGACATTGCGTGAATTAATGGAACTGTTTTACACTCCAATTCCCTATCTTTCATTGAACTTGTCCTTGTATTGTTTATGTTTTCTTGATTTTGCCTGCGTTATTGTGACTTACTTGTGCTAACTTGAGGTTGTGACATTTATTTCTGAACCTTTCTGTGCTTGTGCCTCCCAGGGAAGTCATGTGTCAGGAAAGCATGGTCGGATTCATTGTTCGTTAAATATTAACACTGAGACTGGGCGACTTTCTGCTAGGAGACCAAATTTACAGGTAAACTTTGTTCACAATTCACATTAATCAGATTTAATGATATAATGAAAGGGTAAGGGGATAGCATGGACTTTCCAAAACTGAAATGAATAGTTCCATTTAGCTCATATGAGAAATGTTGTTTCCTTGTTTCAGAATCAACCTGCTTTAGAGAAGGACAGATACAAGATACGTCAGGCATTCATAGCTGCGCCTGGAAACTCTCTCATTGTTGCTGATTACGGTCAGGTAAAAATAGCCCTGCTTATTGATGTAGAATGACTCATAGGAATAGGATTGAGTTATACTTATAAAGCTAATAAACGTTTCCATTTATTATAGCTGGAACTTAGGATTCTTGCACATCTTGCTGACTGTAAGAGTATGATGGATGCATTCAAAGCTGGTGGGGACTTTCATTCAAGGACAGCGATGAACATGTATCAATATATTCGTGAAGCTGTTGAAGAAAAGAAAGTACTTCTAGAATGGCATCCTCAACCGGGTGAAGAAAAGCCACCTGTCCCTCTACTTAAGGTGTTTACATCATCTTCTATTGGATTTCTATATGCTATAATTTAATTACTTCACGAGCTTGTAGATTAGTGGAGTTATGGAAAGTTCAATTGGTACGATAGAAGAAATTATAGAAGACCGATGAATTTGGATAAAACCCTATGATATTAGACTTTTTGATGCTATACTTCCAGAGTTTATATAGATTGAACATCCGTCTGAATCTTATGCTAAAATGGACCCTTTGATGTCAGGATGCTTTTGCTTCTGAAAGAAGGAAAGCTAAGATGCTTAACTTTTCCATTGCATATGGAAAAACTCCGGTTGGATTGTCACGAGACTGGAAGGTATTTGTTCTCTTTTTATCTGTTGTAGCAGCATCGATGCATTCCGGTAATTCTTTGCTAAATGGTTGTCATTTTCTCCTTCCTCTTTTACATATCTTCTTGCTCTATAGGTTACTGTGAAGGAAGCACAGAACACGGTTAACTTGTGGTACAAAGAGCGGAAGGAGGTTTTAGCATGGCAACAAGAACGGAAAAAAGAAGCTATAACTAAAAATTGCGTCCACACATTGCTAGGAAGGCAACGTCGTTTCCCTTCGACATCTTCTGCTTCCCCTCAACAAAGGGGTCATATTGAGAGAGCTGCTATTAATACGCCTGTCCAGGTTTACATTGTTATTATTTGTCTAGCATAGACTTGTGATTTTGAAGTGGGCATGCAGAACATAAATGTAATGTAACTCTAGCATCTATCTAAAAACTTGACAGGGTAGTGCTGCTGATGTTGCAATGTGCGCTATGCTTGAAATTGTCAAAAATGCCCGTCTCAAGGAGCTCGGTTGGAAGCTTCTTCTGCAGGTTAGACTATCTTGCTAGATTTTGATTATTTTTATCATTAGAAAGCCTAGTTTATTTTGGATTTTATGGTCTTCAACATGTACAAACTAGACAACATTAAAACCAACATTGGAGAGTCGGTTTTTGTAGTGAGTAGAAACCAATCCTTTTTTTCTTTCATTCTAGATTTAGTTATTCAGGATTTTTAACCTTTTCCCCCTTTGGGCTTAAATTTTTTACATTCGGGTAATAGTTTGAAATCTGGGTTCTTATCCTTGTATCTAAATTACACTTTCGTCTTTTGATGACATTGACTTATCTGTACCTACTTCCATGTTTTAGTTGATTTTGATCGTCTTTACCCAGATCTGGCTAACTTACTCTTTATTCTGGGAAGAGCAGGTACACGATGAAGTAATATTGGAAGGGCCGACAGAATCATCGGAAGAGGCAAAGCGCATTGTAGTGGATTGCATGTCCAAACCTTTCAATGGGATCAACACTCTCAAAGTTGACCTAGTTGTTGATGCCAAGTGTGCTCAGAATTGGTATGCTGCCAAGTAATAGAGATGGGAATGATTCAGGAGTTGAGTCGGCTTGATTCGGGGGGGCTAAATTTTGTTTTGTGAATCTTGCCCCTCTGAAGGCACAAATTAATGACTCTGCAAGGCATTTGGCTTGAGGTTTGGCGGGTGATGTCGTTCGGGGTGATCAGGTTTTGTTAATACTAATTCAGTAATCAGTAGTTCTTCATTTTTGGTATGTAGTAGAGGAGATGAGCCCTATGAAAGGCGTCAAGGGAAGTAGCCAGCTAAGCCAAGAAAGGAAATGGCCACCATGTATGTTGACGAGACTGGATTTAAGTGTGCAGTGTATGAAAAACGTGTAAATGTAGTGATTCTTTTAGTTCAGCAAATCTTGTTTCTTAGACTGAACAAGATTAGCAGTATCAGAAGCCCAAGACTCAGTTTACATCTTGTCATGAATGCCAGGTTTCTGTCAAATTTATACGAATTATAACAACTTTCAAGTACACAGTTGAAGATGGATGGAAAGCAAAATCCATTCCATTTCCAACCCAAAAGTACAAAGGAAAAAATTTGACAGATTTTTAAGTTAATGAAATCCCTGGATATAGAACTCACACTCACAAGTATAAAATAATCTCCATGCACTACAAATCATAAACCTCCTCTCATTATGCACATTAGGAGATTAAGGAGTGCAGGTTTGGGATACCATGTAAAGATTGCTGAGCAAAGAAAAACAGGCAGTAAAACTCATTCCTTAGCCCAGGAAAATAATAAGTATCTCTAAAATGCTCTGGACTAACAAGCAGGAACTACCGAATTTCGTCTTTTTAAGCTATTTTTCACCATATAAATGTGGTTCTTCCAAATTAGTTCCCATGCTGCAATTGGATGTTCCATGCAGATGCCAAATGCAATACGAGTTGCTCTGGCGCTACGCCTTCCCAATCCTCAGGGAGCTCCATGGTTGATGATGCTTCATGAAAGTTGAATAATAGTTCCTGTTTTATCTCCATTGGGATGCCAAATACACTGGGCCCATCTTCCATGACAAAATCAACCAACTGAAAAGGGAAACAAGCCTGCATGTCAGATCTTAAGCAGCACAACAATCTCAATAAATGCTTAGTTGCTTACTCAGTTAGGAATATTCATGCTAAACATTTTTAGTGATACAACAGAAATCAGGATGCCCATTTGTTGAATTCATTTTGAGAGCATGTTTTAGAACCCTAAAACCGAAAATAAAAGAGAGAATTTGAAAGCAAGCATCTCGCTGTCCAACCAATTTTGTGGAATCCTCACATATTTGTCATTCAAGTCCTGTCCAATAATAACAACATGTGCCTTTTCTGTTATAATAGATAAGTAAAACTAACCAAATAACAATAATTCAGATAATGAAAAACCCAAAAAAGGGAAAATTACAATTATAATTTAAACTAACCAAAAATTATATTTGGGTTTGTATAAGCTCATTTTTAGAGAACGGTTGGGAGGCAATATAATGCAAACCAGCTAGAAATGAATCATCATACCTGTTGAATCCAAACCACGCATAGATCAAACAAGTTCTGGTCCAAAACAAGCTGTGAAATTGAATTCAAGAGTTCAACAGCAATCTCATTTGAAAGATGTTCAAGCACAGGACCTGATCTATCCATCAATTTGACAAGCAAAAAATCATCCTCAATTGACAACACCTCAGCATAAGCCGATTCCATATCACCCATATGAACAGCATCCATGGCATTACCCCATGCTATCCAAACCGGATCACGTTGCTCATTGTCATCGTTTCCCATTGCTTCAGCAGTCATTTCAGGAATAGCCACTCTAGCAGCTTGAGCTCGACCCATTACTTTCTCCTCTCCAGCAACTCGAATTGCTTCTAAGGTAGCTTCATCCTTTGAAGCCTGCCAAACACTTCTAGCAGAAGGTCCTTCACCAAGCCTAACACGTCCAATCCCCTTATTCCAAGCTCTGTGACTACCAAAATCATCAAATTCTGTTTCAGATATTGATGATCTGTCATCCAAATGATTGCTCCTCGCATCCATCCTAGAACCAACATATGGGTTCCTCCCCCTCATTCCAGAAGACATTCCATCACCAAAATTAGACCTTCCAAACTTACCATTGTAGTCATAGATGCCATTGTACCTATTTAGGTTTCTTCTAGAAGATCCCTCAAATCCAAACATAGAGTTGTTTCCTCTCCTGCCTGCTGAAAATGACAAATCATGCACCATGTCCTCGACCACTCTCTCTAGACCACGTACTCTGTTCTCTAAAGTGATCATGCTGTTATGGGACCCACCCATGAAATCCTGCCACAGAGGAACATGTTAAAAGAGTAAACTAGAATCTGAACATTTTTAACAAAAGAAAATCAAACCAACCTGCAACATATTCATTAGATGAGTCTGTTGTCTCTCCAGCTGTAATAGCTGCCTTTGAATGGCTGACCAATTTCCCTTGTTACTAACAAAAGATCCTTCAGGCTGACTATCAGGTTTGGACAATAATTCACTATTCTTGTCATCGTTGTCAACTGCTCTAGTTCTTAGATCTTTCTCACTTATCACATCATTAGGCCATTTATCCTGTCCCACAACGCCGTTACAATCTTGTCTAGAATTTTTACCCAATGATCCTTCATCTGGTTTGCCCTTGTTATCTGCACCATTGTGTTCTGGCTCTCTCTCATTAGTGGTTGATGAATTCGGACATTTTTGTGAGACCACAACATCAACAGACAAATCATTTGAACCCCTTTTCTCAAGTTTTTGAAAGAACTCAGGGTTCAGCTCTTTGTCGGTTAAGGCAGGTATCTTTTTCTTCAAAAGCCCGACAGTTTTATCTGTAATGTTACCATCCTTTCTGGAAATAGAATCAGTGACAGGGGAATTTCCAGTAGACGTTTCCTTCTTCAGAACTTTTTTCTCACTAGGTTCCACAGGTTTCTGCTTAATCTTATCTAACAGCATGCGAAATCCAGATTTTGCAGGATCTGAACCAGCAGAAAAGACAAGTGTAAGTAAAGGAAGCATTTTTTTACAAGATGGAATCACAAACAACTTACTGTTACTCTTATCATGAGGAGGAGTTTTTTGTTCATCAAGACCCACATCCACAGAATTTGTTTCAATTTTCTTCCATTGCTGCAATGCTTCAGCCATACTGTCTCTGACAGGCTTAATCTGACACCAAACACATAGCCAAACCAACATTGGTGAGTGAAAATGCCTCAAAGATAACAAAAGACTGTACATCAAGCTTCAATTAATCTCATTTCAAGTACAACCTGACCCAATTTAGTAATCAGACTAATCATAAAATCAAGATGAGGATTTTAACCATGAAAAATAAAGTGCACTAGTTGCTGTCTCACCTGAAAATACAGAAGATAACTACTCCTTTTAGCTAGGCACAGATTCAAAAGAAACTTTAATACCTATGAATAATAAACCAAGTTGCTGTCTAGTGTCTCACCTATTAAAAATACAAAAGATAACTACTTGTATTAGCTATAAGCACATTTTCAAAAGAAACTACTACGCATAGTCATTTCACCTATGAATATTCGAGTTAATATCTCGCCCATCGAATACAAACGCTAGCTACTTCTATTAGCCGAGCATAGATTCAAAAGAAACTCCAGTAGTCAGCTATTTTACCTTTAAATACTGAATGCAAAAGGATTTGAGCCCTAATGCACATTTGACAACTATTCCGCTGCACATTACAAATTCAAACCTAAGCCATATTAGCATTCTAATGCTTTACAAGCTGATCTTATAGCAATCTTTCTTAAAATGTCCCAAGAGTAAACCACTTGAATATGTTCTACAGGTCACATTAACACACAAAGATGTGAGTGAGGAGCATTAAATACCTTGTCAAACCTACAGGCTTCCAATGCAGTCAAGGTAGCTTCAGCACATCCCTTGACCAGATCACTCGAATGCACCGCCAAGGAAGTCAGGGTCTCGGCGGCCGCCTTGCGAGTGGCCCAATCGGAGTTCGTAAGACACTCGTTAACACTCTGTAGCAACGAGTCCACGCTCTGAGGCGCAATCGCCCCTACCTGGCACCAAAAAAATCATCACAATAACCTCAACAGAATAAAACATTTCCACATCCAATAAATCACAAGAGCATCACATTAACCCGCCTAGGCGGGTTGAAAGAAGAGATTTTTAGAACACTGAGATTCACATTCACATCACCTGAGACAAGATGGAGATGACAGGCAACAATGCCGACTTAGCGGAGAAATTAGGGTTGTTAAGGCACTTGCAAACCCTAGGGCAGAGCTTCTGGAAGGCGAGAACGGGGGGATTCTTGGCGGACTCGACAACTTTCCCCAAGCACATGGCAGCCCCAATCTGGACGGTTTTTTCGGTCTCGGCCAGGGCGTCGAGGAGGGGCTTGAGGAAGACGGAGACGAGGGGGGTATCGGGGGAATGGCCGTCGAGGAAGGTGGCTGAGAGGGAGGCGAGGGAGGAGTGGCAGGCGTCGCGGACGGAGGGGTCGGAGTCGCGGAGGCGGCGGGCGAGGTGGGAGGAGATCTTGGGGAGGTGGGGGGAGGCGGCGGAGGGGTGGGAGGAGGCGAGGGCGGCGATCAGGCGGAGGGAGTGGTTTCTGACGGAGGGTTTGGGGTCGGAGGAGGAGGCCGTGAAGAGGGTGTTGAGGACCATGGGGAGGGCGTCGGGGGTGAGGGTTGAGATGGTGGATGAGAGTTCTGAGAGGGCGATCTGGTGGGTGTCGCGGTCGGAGAGTTTTGAGAGGGAGGTTAGGAGGCGGTGTTTGAGGTCTACCATGGCCAGGTGGGTTGAGAGGGAGTTGGTGGTGGATGGTGGGGGCTTTGTGGTGGGTTTGGAGGAAGAGGATTTGGGGGCGAGGGCGGCCATTGGGGGTGGAGGAGGAGGAATGTGTGTGGGCGAGATGGAGTGAGAGCTAAGATTTGATGGAAGGGGTCGCCATTGAAGAAAGCAGAGTGGAGCTTTCTGCTTTGTGAGTGAAAAGGGGGAGTTCACGAGTAGAGTAGTAACGAGCACGTGACAATGATGCTCCGAATTTCTTGTGCCTTTATTTATTTTTTGGCCAAGTTGTTGTGCCTTTATTATTTCCCTATTACTAGTACGTACTACAAGCATGTAATGATGATGACAAAACTAGGTTTGAGAGTTACTTCATTCGTTCAATTTTTAGTTCATAGATTTTCATTACCAAAAATCAAATTCTTGTCGGCAATTTGGATTATTGGAATGGAAACAAAATTAAATTTAGTTTTGAGAATTGGATCTCAAATACTGAATTAATATCCCTTTGTCATGATTTGGATCTTAATCTTAAGGTTTTTGCCCTTATTTAAACTGATCGGTCGGGGGAACTCAATTTGCTAAATTAACTACTACCTCCTACTATAGTTGAGATTATTACTACAATAAGAATTCCTTGTATCAGTATTGTTGATCATCTAATCTACAATAAGAATTCATTTTTTAAGAAGAAAAGTCTTTTGATAGAATGTCATACAAAGCACTAGGAAAATGAAAATTATGAGTAAATAACGTAGGGGCCTTTTGGATACATCGAGTGAGCCAGTCCGCTACTTGGTTTGCTTTTCTTCGGATACGCTTCTAATCACACACAAGCAAATTGAAGCTGATCGAGTTCAATTACTTTAGCCAAGAGAGACCCCAACGAAGAATTTGGCAGCTCGCCCTTTGAAATCTTTGTCAATAGGCTCTTGCACTCCGCTTCGACACGCATCCGATCAACACTTAAGAAATGAGCAACCTGAACACCCCAAAGCAGATGATCCCTATGCCACATCTTCTCTCTCGAATAGATCAATCACAACACACTAATTAAGACCCACCCAACATCCAGCCTCGACCACGACAAGCTCTCAGCTTGAATCTCCTCGTGCTGGTTGCTGCTAGCTCCATGCGTTGATTGGAACTCCTTGAAGTTATTGGTTGCTCGGTCCATAATTTTCCGTACAGCTGTTTCAATCCCCTCAAAAAGTAGTAAATTCCTCGCGCACCAAACCTCACCAACAATAGTTGCTCAGAGACCCAAATCATCCTTGGAAAGAATGTTTCCAGCTTTGTCAAACCAGTTCATAAAAGAGATGCTCCCAACATCTACCTTAGAGAAAGCATCGGTCGAACTCCAAACTTTGCAAAGAAGAACACATTCTCGAAGGCAGTGGACAGTTGTCTCTTGTAGACCACACACAGCACACGGACGTTCATCCACCATATGTGTTAAAACGAGAGATCGAACGAGAACAATAAACAAGATCAACACAGAGATTTACGTGGTTCAGTAACATTGTGTTATCTACGTCCACGGATAGAGAGACAATATATTATTATGGAAGACCGAATTCGTATTACAAAGCTCTAGGTATTTCGAGAATTTATGCAGAGACTTAAGAAACCTTAGTTATAATTATGGGCTGCAAGCTCAAAATAGAATGCGACAGACCTAGAAATAGAAAACATAGTGTAGCGTTTGGTTCGGGAGCTATGCTGCCTCTGGACCTCCAGACTGCTGACTAGGCAGCGATACCCCCTTACAACTTGTCCCAATGTGTGATTCAGATTCAAGGCACCTTAACAACATGACGTCTAAATAGATGATCCTTACAAGGAAGTACCTCACATCCAGCTCTCCAAAGCAAATTTCTTGTTCGTGATATGGTCGGAATATTCCAAAATAAAGTGTCTTCCATAGACGATCGCCACCATCAATGCCTAGTTTAAAATACACCTAAGACTACAATCACGCG
Organism: Polygonum maritimum; assembly: GCA_963924305.1. Taxonomy (NCBI): domain Eukaryota; kingdom Viridiplantae; phylum Streptophyta; class Magnoliopsida; order Caryophyllales; family Polygonaceae; genus Polygonum; species Polygonum maritimum. The sequence continues at coordinate 4,183,650 of OZ002734.1, forward strand.
CACAAACGAACATGTGCCAATACCTACACTCACACATCTATACATGCGTACACAATCTCATCTCTACATCCATACACACACCTCTATACATGACAACGCAACCTCCACCACTGTTACATATCTAAACGATAATGCAATACTTGCCCATCGTTACTTCCCTAACTCTATGAATGGGTAAGTTGGATGGTTTTGGACTTTGAAAAGTTTATGGCCACTTAGTATCACAAACTATTTTTTTAGTCAACATAAATTATTTATTTTTATGTCTCATGCTCTTTTCCTAGCTATTTCTATTGAATGGAATAAGAGTTTTTTCCCAAAATTTATTTGAGCGTAGAATTTCAGTGGAGATCAAACAAGAAGAGAGAGGATTATCACCGCTTGTTGAGTTATTCTATTTATGTCTTTTAAACGATTTGACCAGTTTATTCGTTTGTAGAACTATTCTCTTGTTTCCAACTTTTAAGGTGCATCCCTAGCATTTGCAGCAATGTGGCTATATAAGCATGCCAAAATGTCAATTCCAAATATCACAAACCAACTTAATTAAAGTACACCATCAATTACGATTAAGCATTAACGATGATTCGGTTGAAGACCTTACTCCTCTCCACACTCGTCCTCGCACTCTTCTTGACATCTAGCATGCTTGTTTCCACGTTATAAACAAGTGCCCATACACGGTGTGGGTCACCTTTGTCCCATTCGCTAGCTAGGAAATGGAATCCAGTCAAAAACAAACTTTTCTTGTCTTATCATAAGAGGGTCGTCTCTGGGCTCGAACAGGGTGCAAGCCCCTTGAAAAGGGCAACACCCTCGCGTGCAAAACCGGTGACTGCAATAATATCTTCCAATGCGAGAAGAGTCCGAGTCCGCTCCCTACACCCAAGTCAAGTACTCCCTCGACTAATCCACTAACGCCACACTTAATGAGCACTTTAGCAACCTCGACTTCATTGACATCTCTTTCGCAAAAGGCTTTAACGTTCCGATCTCGGTTCGCCCCATCTCCAACAGCTGCACCAAGGGGCCCATGTGCAAGGCCGACATCACAAGCCATTGCCCGGGCCCGCTCAAGAGCTCAGGAGCGTGTGTCGACCTGTGCACCAAGTTTCTGCAAGAGCAGTTTTGTTGTTCCATGCAACATCATGTCCGAATGTAAGCCAACCGATCACTCAAGGTTTTTCAAGGATTTGTGTCCGGATGTTCGTACTCACCATAAGGATAATAGTACCACTTTTACTTACCCCCGGAACACTAAATATGAGGTTGTGTTTTGTCCTTAATTAGCATGTGCAAATCCTAGCATACATCATGTTTTTCATACAAGGACAACGTACTTTAATTTTAATAGGACTAGCATTAGTCATGGTGAGACATAGAAACTTTAAAATTAGAGTATGTTGTCCTTGTATGAAAAACATGATGTAAAATTTTAATAGGACTAGCACGAGTCATGTTGAGACATAGAAAGTTTAAAATAAAGTACGTTGTCCTTGTATGAAAAAAATGATGTAAAACTTTAATAGGAGTAGCATGAGTCATGCCGAGTCATAGTTTCATATAGAATCTTGTAAATAGAGGGTGACTAGCATTAGTCCCATGTCATGAAAGTACGAATTTGATATAACTAAAATCTTAGTTTAAACTTTATATAAAATTATTCAAAAGAATAGTTTGATATAGAATCTTGTATTAATGATATAGTATTTCTACTATAATATATTCTATTAATCGAATAAAGGTTTAAAAGGATTGAATACTCTTAAGATTTGTAATTATAATTATATATTTAATTGAAGTTGTCATATGTTTTTTTTATATTATTACTTTAATCTCCAATTTAGTATATAGTAAGAGTAATCAATATCTATTACTATATACTAAAGCGGAAGCAAATTCCGTCACCATATTGCGCCACATCACCCCCCCTTTTTAAAAATCTGTCTTATTAAATCTTGATGTTATTGTAATCATATACTAGATACTTAATTAAATTATTAGTTCTACATTAGAATTTGTGTTATTTAATTAATAATTCTATCCAAATATATAAATCTCTATCTTATCATTATACATATTTAATTAGTACATAGATCTATCATAAACCTTTTATTTAAAAAAATATTTTTTTCTTCACAATTAGAATATTTTACCCATTTAATTAAATATTATATTAAACTTAGATTATTTTCCATAATTTTATTATGGTATTTTTTAAATAATCAATGGTAGCAAATTTTACCACTATATTTAGGACAAATATTCATTCTATTAAAATAATATATTAAATACATTTTTACTATCTTATCATATTAAAATATCAATAAAAAAAAGTATATGTTACATTTAACATATATATCACTAATATTGCATATTGATTACGCTATAGAAAAAAATGATAGAGTTATTAATTAAGATAATAATTCATTCACATTTTCATTACATTTTTATATATTTATTATTTAATTATTTTTTCAGAAAACAATATTATATGTACGAGATAATTTGGTTTTCTATTTAACTTATTAAATATTATCTATATATTTAATATTATAATATATTAATCCTGATTTTATTTAAACTTATTAATTTTATTATATAATTTAGTTCACGTAATTTGATTTAAATACCAAAAGATTTGTATCAATTGCTAATAAAGTGTGATAATGCATCTTATCTTATTTCATTCTTCCTCAATTATTTAAATATATGTTTATGTATGTATAAAAAGTAAATACATAAATAAAAATTTTATATATATAATGATATACAAGATATATGTCATTTTATAATCTAAAAAATAAGCGTCATTTTAAAACAAAATATACATATGATAATATTTGTAATTGTTATAGTAAATTTATACACGAATAAATAAATAAATAAATAACACCCCCGTACAAGGTACGGGTCCTCTGCTAGTATACTTCTAAACCTGAAGCAGTTAAGAGCAGTTTTGTCATTAACGTTTTATAAACCATCCATCCTATTTCTAATAACTGATTTTTATCTTAATTTTCTATCCATTTAATTTATACTTAGAAAATTTAATATAGTGCAACTAAATACATCATATCTATACGTAATACTCCGTATATCTTTTTATAGAAAAAAGATAAGTTCTAACCTATTTAAATACATATACATTGTACGTGTAACGTATGTGAATTGTTTTGTGATCATGTGATCCAAAATTTGTTAACTTTAAAAGTCAAGCGTATCTAATCCTTTTTTTTTCCAATATATTGCAGTTTATGGGTTGTATGTATCCTAAACTATTTAATTTATGGGCTGTATCAATATTTAAAATTTCATTCCAATTTTTGTCACTCATTTTCAATAGATATATGTTTCTCATTTTTTATTTAGTTCATTCAAATGAAAGTTAGCTCAAGAACGTTTAATCCAAATAATTTATTGTTTAGTTCATTTTTTTATTTTTATGGGTTCATTTTTCAAATAATTTATTTTTTAAAAAACTCAATTAAGAACGTTTAATGAAATATAAATAAAATACATATGTGAAGATTTCACCTAATATTGTTACTTTTTAATCCAAGATTTTACTTCCTATTGTCCAAGATTAATATATATTGAGATAATTTCTATCTTTTTTAAATATAAAGTAATTCAAATACATATCTTTGTGAATTTTTACGTACATATTCTTCTTTCTATCTTGATTTTTTAAATAAAAAATCACATAAATAATATGTATATAATTTATTGACTGTGTTGTGTCCATATACCAAATATGATAAAGGTATTAGCATGGCAGGTTCAGTAAGTTGGTCATTTGAAGTTCGGATCGAGTGCAAGTTTTGGCTATTGTGTATGAAGAATAAAGATATTGATGAGATTAATTAGTTTGATTGGTTGATCATTTTTAGTTCGAATTGAGTACATTTTGGAATATTGTATATGGAGAGTATATCCATTAATAAGGTCGTCTCAATAGGTTCATTAAGTAGGTTCACAACATTACGTTCAAGTTTACTCTACATAGGTTTATGTCACTAAAATTAAACAAGTAACCGAACTAAAATAAGTTATGTTTTTAAATTTATAATACTTATATGATATTTAAATCCAAAATTTATTAGACACAAACCCCGGGCAAGGCCCGGGATATAACTAGTTAATATGTATATTTAAGGACAACTTATAGATACGATTTCAATGATATATACATTCTTTCATATTTTACATAAATATGGGATGTACAATCAAAATAAACCAACTAAATTATTTTAATGAAGATGAGTGACACTTGTTGTGATAATAATTATTATTAATCTTCTAGTTAAAAAGAAATTAAGCGTAGAAAAGAATATAAAAATAATCAAATATAGTAAATAAATACTCCGTATAAAACAAGGGATGGATAAATAAAATTCCTCCTACTAATATAATAGCACCAAAATCAATAAATGTAACATTATTATTTACATTATCCTTTTTCGGTGGGTAATACTAGTTGGGGTCCTCGCCTCCTCGGTCCTCCGTCAAACTTTATCAGAATCCGTGAACTTGTCCCCTTGCCATTTCAAAACCCAAAAAAACAAATGTAAAGAGGAACGAACGAGTAGTTCAAACTTTCCGGGGCCAAATTGAAAGCTTCCATCTTTATTCTTTGGCCGCTCGTGTGCTGGTGAGTGGTGAGTGCTTTCAATCATTCATCTCGATACTCATACTCCTCGCTCCTTTTGTTTTCCTTTATGTAGATTCGATCCCTTTTTCCGCGTTTTAATTGCTCGGAAAGTGGGAACAGGTCAGTCGTTGTTGCTGTTGCCTTTGATTTTTTAGGGTTCTACACATTTCCTTGTTCCTCTACTGTTTAATTTCCGGTTTTGGTTGAATGGAAAGATCAGACAATTCCTAATCTGGGTTTCTCTGTGTGGAGTAGCATCGGTTTTCGTTGTTCAGTAGGAGATATGAACGTTTTTGTTTGTTTGTTTGCTTGTGGGTTTTGGATTCACATTCGGTAGTCAATGGTAATCTGTAAGAGTTATTTCTTCACTTCTGACTTCTGATGTGGGTTAAAAGTTCCTCTTTTGCCACTTAGGAAGTTTGTATTCGAAACTTTCTGGTCATATGTTATTGATTTGCTTTTATGTAAGCCTTGGCTTTTGTATGAGCTTTCTTGTGATACCCTTGTTTCAGCCAGGTTAGTTTCTACCTTTCTCGTGTGTTTAGATTTCTCATGTATCTCTGAACAGTTGTAATAATCTTTTTTTAGGGAAATGATCATTGCTTTTGTCCATTGTTTTTGTGTGAGAGTTTCCTGACATGTAGCTGATCTTCAATAATCACATTTGGGAGCTGGCTTGTCACTTTTTAACCCTTGATTGATAAGCTGATGGTAAATTTGGCAATGGCCATTGTTTTGATGAGGCCAGAGTGCTACCTTTCAGCTTTAAACAGCAATGACCTAGGAATCCATGGAGTTTTGGTTTGGTCTCTTGACAGTATGACCTTATAGCTTGGCATTTTTCAGAAGAGCTTTGAGTAAAACATGGCCCAAAAACTCGAAGAACTCAAGAGAGGGGGAGGAGGCTCTATCAGGGTCGGGAGTACTGGAACGATCAGTTCCTTGATGAACAAAGAGCTTGATTCTTCGGCTTCCTCATCTCAAGCACCTTCATCATCCAAGCTAAGGAAATCAATAGATGAAGCTCTGAGCATCGGTACCCTGATTCCGGCTGTGGGCCCCACTACTCCTAAGCGAGAAAAGGAATCAGGCGGTGGTGGTAGTAGTAGAAGCCCCGAGTTGAAAACGTGGAAAACGAAGATCCACAAGAAGAGACCGCATCATCGTATCCCAATGCTCGGCTCTGAAAACATGGCTTTAGAGAAGATGACGCCTAAGAGAGAAAAGCTAGCGAGGAAAGTTTCCATTGTTGAAGTTGTGGACACAAAAAACTGTGGTATCCCGGCTGGCTCGTTGTCTAACCGTCTTAAGAAGCTCAGCTTCTCAAAACTTTCACACAGCATTATTTAATCTTTCACTCAGCGCCCTTAATCTAGGTATATGATAACTAGTTGGGTGAAGCTTAATTCCACTGTTTAGTAAGTAATCATGGTTTCAAGGCTTTGTTGTTGCAACTCTCAAGTGTTTCTCATATTCTGCTTTTGTAAACAATCATGGAAATCTTGTTGTATAGTATTATGACTTGGAGGTCTGTTGTCTGTGGCATGTTTTGATTACATTGTGTTACTAGTAAACAACAACCAGTTGTTGCTGCATGAGGGAATTAGGTTGAACTTGGAAACCAATGACAGATCTATGATTGATTCCATTGCACAACTCTGCATAGTCAAAGTAAAACTTCCATACCAAAATAGCACTAGGCATATAGCAAAACAATATTAGCACTAGGCATACAATATATTACTGTCTAGATGCACAAACAGACATGCTTTTAGGATGACTCAAAAATTACAGCAAAGGCCAATCTAGATCCAACTACTCTTGACTCTTCCAGCCATACAAATCAAACAGCTTCTCTAACTGATCAGCATCAGCTCAAGGCCATTCAAGGAACTTACGCCCTTCTAAAGACGGCGGCAAGAAACTCTGTGCAGCCAAAGGGTTATCAGGAGTGTAAATGTAACCCTTCCCATAACCAACATCCTTCATGAGTTTGGTAGGCGCGTTCCTAAGATGGAGAGGCACGCCCTCGTTCCCACCGACAGACTTCCTAACCACACCCTGAGCTTCCCCAATAGCTCTATAAACAGCCACCGACTTCGGAGCCAAGGCCAAGTAAGCCACACACTGCGCAAGAACCACATTGCACTCCGGCATCCCGATGAAATGACACGCTTGGTAGCAAGCAACCGCCTGCACCAGCGCAGACGGATCTGCTAGCCCAACATCCTCGCTTGCAAACCTAATGAGCCTCCTCGCAATGTAAAGGGGCTCTTCTCCTCCTTCCAACATCCTGGCCAGCCAGTACACGGCCGCATTGGCATCACTACCCCTCATAGACTTGTGAAGAGCACTGATTAGATTGTAATGCTCTTCCCCAGCCCGGTCATACGCCAAATGCTTACACTGAATCGCCTCCTTGGCATCCGCCACAGTCACCGCAACCACTTTCGAATCAAACAAACTACTTTCGTTTTCGTTTTCACTACTCTGATCCAACTGAACAATTCCTTGCTTATCAGCGTCGTTTTCCACCCGGGCTTTTGCTATGACGGCGGAAACCTCAAGGGCGTTGAGCGCCACCCTGGCATCGCCGTCACACTGCGACGACAAGAACTCAATAGCTCCCTCCTCCACATCCAACTTCACACCAACGCTGATAGACAACCCCCTATCAAAACACCCAACCGCCCTTCTCAAGAGGATACTAATATCATCAGCTCCGAGCGGGTTAAGGGTCAAAACCCGACTCCTAGACAACAGAGGCGTGATCAAATGGAAAGACGGGTTCTCAGTGGTGGCACCAATGAACACAATGCTCCCATCCTCAATGACAGGCAAGAAAGAGTCTTGCTGAGACTTATTAAACCTATGAACCTCATCCACAAAGAGGACTGTTTTCTTACCACTCTTCCGCCTCCTGGCTTCGTCCACGGCCTCCCTCACGTCCTTAACGCCTGCGGTCACGGCCGAGAGCGACACAAACCGGTATTGGGAGGCCATGGTGACGGCGATGGCTCTGGCAATGGAGGTCTTGCCGGTCCCCGGCGGGCCCCAGAGGACGATGGAAGGCAGGCGGTTGCAGGCTATTGAGGAGCGGAGGGGGGAGGTGGGACCCAGGATGTGGGATTGGCCGATCACGTCGTCGATTGTTCTAGGGCGCATCCGCTCCGCTAATGGCTGATTCGGCGGCGGAGATTGCAGAGGCGGAGACAACTTCCGGCGTTTCGGGAGGGGGATTTGGATTTCCGGCGTGGTGTCCGATTTGGGGGTTAAGGGCGAGGACGAGGGTTTGGGGTGGGAGTTGAAGAATCGGTCGATTTTGGGCTGCTGAGACTGGGATTGGGAGATTGGGGAGGATGAGGGTTTAGGGTTTAGGATCCAGTCGGCGGCGGAAGCGACGGAGGAGCCGCCGGTGGCGGCGAGGGCTTGGGCGGCGAGGTCGGAGGGGAAGCCCATGTTCAGCAGCTGTTGCATCTCGTCTTCTTCTTCCATTTTCTTCTCTCTTTCGCGCTCTCTCGTAATCGTGTTCGATTTCCCTCCAAAAAAGAATGTGTAGAGAAGAGCATCAATGGACGCTCTCTCTTAGTATTGTATACTGTACTTTTTTATTTTGTTCTCTTTTTTTTCTTGCTGTTGATGCAAATCATTGTGGGGACAGGCTCAATGAGCCGAATAGGCCCAAACGTTGCTTGCAACAATGGGCTCAGAATTGTAGTGAGCTCTAGAAAATGTGGCCTTGCATAGCAAATCAAAACTGAGTGAAACCAGAATTTTACTTCTTTCAAGGTTGAATCTGGAATAGTAATAGTGCCTTCTGTTCAGGGTGTTTTTAATTAGATGTGGCTGTTCTAAGAGTATGATTATGTGAAACCCAGATTTAAGCTCTGTTGATTGCAGAATGTAATACTAGTAACTAGTTTCCTCAAGTTCTTTAAAGATTGCAGGCAGGATTTGCTTGTTTAGGTGTTTAGGAGTTTCAGTGCATTTGCCTAGCATACAGATTTTGCACGAGAAAATCACTCTTTTGGTACTAACACCTTGTCTAACTCAATAGATCAATTAGCCAGCATATTCTCTTGTGGTTGGAATTAGCACTTAGCAAATGAATGATAATGTCATCTTCTATAACGCAGGCCAACTACTTGATGAAAATTAAAATCCTCACAGTTGGTCAACTTATTGTATAAATATTCTGATATATAGACTATTAGGGGTGGCAATTCGGATAATCGGTCGGGTTTCGGTCGGATGATTCGGTTTCGGGTTATTCGGATGTGAACAGTATCGGATATAAACGGAAAATCTGATGCATTCGGGTCGGGTCAAATCGGGTCGGATATTCAAATTGTCGGATAAGTCGGGTTAGCGGGTTATAACCGGTTAATTTAATTCGGGTTTCGGTTGAGTCGGTTTCGGGTTGAGTCGGTTTTTTCAATATTCGATTGAATCGGATTTCGGTTGAAACGGTTTTCGGTTGAATCGGTTTCGGTTGAATCGGTTTCGGTTGAATCGGATTCGGTTGAATCGGTTTCGGCTGAATCAGTTTTTGTTAAATCAATTTTTGATTGAATTGGGTCTCATTAAAATTGTCTTTGTATAATTAGGTTTTGATAGTCGGAAGTTGGAACAGCGAATCAATCTAATTTTTATTTATATTTTAAATAATGTATATTTTTTCAATATTTCAAGTCTACAACATAAGCATATACCAATATAATGATATTAATATCTACGAGATCTTTTACATTCTCAAAATCATATCCATTCTCATGATCATATTTATAAACCATGCAATAAGTACGATCTTATATTTTGTCAAACAAATACATCTTTAGTAATGAATGATAATATAAAATTATACGGAGTAAATATTTGTCAAATTAGGATCAATAGTTTTAAAATTAGGATCTTATATTTTTGTATTACACCTTACACTAATAATATATTATGCTTTATATCCTCTTATGTAGAATATCACACTAAGTTCGGATTGTTTCGGATACCATATATAATTATCGGGTACAATCAGGTTCAGGTTGTTTCTGGATATCGGGTAGAATCGGGTCCGGATTGTTTCGGGTTTCGAATATAACTCGGTCGGGTATTTTTGGGTCGGGTTATTCGGGTTTCGGTTTGAAACCGGATTGAGATTTTCGGATGTAATCGGGTTCGGGTCATTCTTAATCGGGTTGGTTATACCTCCGGGTCAAATTCGGTCGGATTGAGTCGGTTTCGGATTTTATTTGATAAAAGAAAATTTCGGGTCTCGGTCGGTTCTCGAAACGGATAATTTGGTCGGTTAGTTCGGATCGGATCAGAATTTGCCACCCCTGTAGACTATGAGTGAGAAAACAGAGTTTAAATGGTGAATTTTATTGCAAGAGAAGTAGTAGTAGTAGTAAACAATAAAAGCTTCGGCGGGCTTTATGTGACATTCTGCAGTGCACCACTTTGGTGTAATCTTTTTGTACTCATATATGGTGTACTAATAAAAGCCCTTGCGTGTGGCAGGCTCCAACAGATTCATCAGCATTCAAACTTCTTCAATAAGGATATTATTATGATGCTTAGTGCCTCCCTGGCTTCCTATTTCATAAGGACATTATGATCACTTGCTGTAGCTCTTACTAAAATTTTCCACTTCTTAGAATACAAGGCCTAGCCTGCACCTTCGGAGCGAAGCAATTAGGCATCCGACGATGGAGTCGAACGATGCAAGGGCCTCACAGATAGCGAGCAGGATCGAGGGGTTGAAGGTGTCGACGAAGGAGATCCGAGCTCAGCATGCGACCCTCGAAGCTCAACTTTCTTCTCTTGAGGCTCGAATGTCGACTTTCGACAATCAGGTTTCGACTCTGGAGGACCAGCTTAGAGTGTTAGAACAGCGGCTCAAGCCTAGCTAATTAACACTCTGATTTAATTATGCTTCAGGAGTTTACAAAATGCATGATAACTACGAAGTTGGCGTCAAATGTAGCCTCAAAAAAGGCCTCAAATATCATTAGCCTTGAACTTAGGAACGAAATTGGCCTCGAAATCATATTCGAGCTAGGAAGTGTCGTGACTAAATTTGGCTTCGAAAATTTAGCCTCAAATCTCATTTTTGAGGCTCTTTAGGTTGGGAAGACGTTAAAAGCTAATTTCGAAGCCCTTAGCAACGCACAATTTCGAGGCTAAATTCGAGGCCATTAGTCTTGAAATTAGTCTAGAAACTAATTCATGCCAGAAATGGAGGCTAAAAATTCGTAGCTATTTAGGAACAAATTTGGCTTTGATTTGTTTTGAGGGTATAACCTCGGTTAAATAGGATCAAAATTTGCCTCTAACTTTTTCATGACTAGAAAATATACAGCTTTCAGATTAATTTGAAAGCAACCAATTTATTTGGAACAATATTTTACCAAAAAATATTTAAAACAATAATAATTGAAGATACAATCATATAAAATCTAAAATATCATATATAATATACTCATACACATACTAATCCCATTGTCTTATATAAGTACCAATCTAAACTAACATTAGTTGGTGGGATATGTTAAGTTTCCACACTAGTTGAGACAAACATTCACAAAATACAAGACCTAGTACATAAATAGAAGTCTATGCTAGCTTATGAGTCATTCCTAACCTCTTCAACCTCTTCCTCTATTTCCTCATTGGGATGCTCCTCATACGACAATATGGAGCACCAGAAATTGTAGGACTAGGAGTGGAAAATACCAAGCGCGTGGTTCGTGAAGGTCTGACCATTGTGAATTTCCTGCAAGGCATATACACAATAAAATTTGCAACCTAATTTTTAGAATACAGAAAATCAAGAAAGAAAAAGAAAATGAGTGGGTCATATATTATAGAACACTAACAACAAGCTAGTAGCACCAACAACAAGCTATATCAGTTTCAAACCCCCTTTTTTCATGTAAACTTCGTTAGAGATGTATCAATGATTGATTATGGAGCACTAACAACAAGCTAGTAACACCAATATGAGTATGCACCTATGTTGCACAACGAAACCTTGCAGAATATCAATTCAGGCCTTGTCATTATATAATTCCACACTAGTCCAAGGTCTAGTCAGACCAACCCTTCACAAAGAGAGATATATAAACCAAGGATGTGCATAATATTCTAGGCCCCACAAGAAACAAAGTAGAATAACTATCAACATATTTAGAGACTACCCAAGGATTAAATCAGCTATAATAGCCTAATGATATATAAGTGCCGTACCGCTTTATTTTCAAAAACAAATGTATTTTCAGATGTCTGATGTGCCTATACCATACATGTATCTAAATCCTCAACTACACCAACAAAACATTTCAATTGTTGGGTACTTATTCACGATTGTTGGAACATATTGTCAAACCAAAAACTCAATATGCTAATCAATCCAGAAACTGATATAATATGCTAGCCTTATATGTTGTAGACAAACTCAGTGGAAATTTCTTTTTAGTATTTGCTTCAATCCAACTATTATAGCTAATCAATCCAAGAACTTCCACCATTACATCTCCCCTAATCTAAGAGAAAAAAAAGGAGAGAAATAACAAAAGATCAAGAAACAACAAAGGGATGCCTCATTGATAGGTAATTGAAAGAAACGAAAACACTTACTCAACGGAATTGAAAACAAAAACCATAGCATTAGCTTACTCAACCAAAACATCAGCTTATAATCAGAAAATTCACTCAATACTAACACTTACTCAACCAAAACATTCAAATTCAAAATAGCCCGCAGAAACCGTAATCTGAGCACAAATTTGAATTGAACGCATCCTCATATTGATCAAACGAATCATAAAATAGCTCAAACTAGCAAACAACTCCAAATCCATCAATAAAAATTAACCAAAAATCATCACAAAAATCAGACACAAAACCTGAAACATCATACCACAGAATCAGAAAGAGATTGAGTTCACTTGCCTCCAATTTCAGATTTCAGACACAAATTCAGAAACTTTGCACCCACCGTGCCCGTCAGAGACCCCAAAGAACGCCTAATTTGATTTATAAACACGGTTTTGATTTGGTCAGTGAGATTCTAGAGGCGTCCAAACCTGCAAATTCAGCATAAGAAACGTAATGGAACAAGTAGAAAGAGAGGGAAACAAACCTAGAGCACATTAGACCTAAGCCAAAACCAAATTCAGATAACAGTCCTTGATGCACAAGTTAAGAAACAAAGACTCATCAATTGCAAACAACTCTAAATCTAGAACCCTAAAGCCCAAGTCAGGAAAACTATACAAAGATCCAGAAAGAACAATCGGGCGGCGGAGATTGAACCTAGGAGGAGTTGGGGAGAGGCGTCAGAGACTAACAACAAGCGGGCGGCGACCGAGAGCGGGCGGCGACCGAGAGCAGGCAGAGACGGAGAGCAGGTGGCGACGGCTGAGTGCAAGCAGCGGCGACGGCTGAGTGCAAGCAGCGGCGACGGCGGGGAGAAGGCAGCGGCGACGGCGGAGAGCTGGCAGGCGGCAACGGCGGAGAGAAGGCAGTGGCGACGGAGAGCTGGCAGGAGGCAACGGCGGAGAGCTGGCAGGCGGCAACGGCGGAGAGCTGGCAGGCGGAAACGGCGGAGAGCTGGCAGGCGGCGATGGAGAGCAGGCGGAGTGTGGCGATGGGCGATGGGCGAGGTCGAACACCCGCACGAGAGGCAGCGACACAAAAGTGGCAGGTTGAAAAGGAATTTTAGGGTTTTGTAATATATACTACTCCCTCCGTCCCCGATAACTTGTCCGTAAAGTAGATTTGCATGCGGATTAATGAAAGTGGTAAAGTTTGATAGGTGATGTGAAAAAGGTGATAAAGTTTGATAGGTGATGTGAAAAAAGGGAAAAAGTTGATGGAAAGGGTAATAAAGTTGATAGGTGATGTGAAAAGAGTGGGGATAGTTTTGTAATTTTATTGAAAAAAGTGATAAAGTTGAGAATGAAGTTGGATAATGAGTGTAAAAAAGAAGTGATATAAATAGAAAGAAATGAAGGTGGACAAAGTTTTGGGGACAACCGAAAAGGAAAGGCGGACAAGTTATCGGGGGACGGAGGGAGTAGTAATTACCTTAAAACTAATTTAGATCCTAATTTTGAGGCTAATTTTTAAGAGTCCGGGAAATCAAAATTTTATTGGCGTCCGTGTAAATTGTACTTAGCACCTTAGTATAAATTTAACCTGATACAAAATTTTAAAAATGGCGCGGTGATCACTTTGAAAGAAAACTATAACAAATCCCGTATCATGTACGGGTAAAATAAGTATAAACCTGACCTAATCGATCCTAGATTAATTTAAACCCGAACCTATTTTTTACTCAAATATGTTTAACCCAAATTCGAACATATTGACCTATACATTTATTTTAACTTTTTTTATAACTTAAATTATGAAATCTATTATTTTAATTAATTAATTATATAGAATATTCATAAAAGAATAAAAAAATATTTTACAATTTAAATGAATATTCTATTTTTCATAAAATATCAAAGTTAATTAAGTGAGACATCAAGAGCATATAAAGAAAATTTTTAAAAGATACCTTTAAAAATCATAACACTTTTTGCAGGATCGGTCTACTTTTATTGGTCAAACTCTCCTTATACCGCGGACTCTTACAAAATTTTACACTCTGTGGCATTGACATCATCCTTCCAATATGATCCAAACCGAATAGAGTTCTCAATCCAAGGCAACGTTCATGAAAGAGAAAGAACAAAAACTGAAACAATAGTCGAACATGATGAAGAATCGAAACTAAGGAATCGTACTCCAATATGGCCCATTCGGCCCAACACGATCCAAACCGAATAGAACTCACGATCCAAGACAACGTTCATGAAAGAGTAGGAACATAAAATGAAAAGATAGTCGAATGTGATGATAATGGGCCTATTGGGAACATAGGCTCAATTCCAGTTAAATTCAATAGTTTTGGTTCTTCATCATGCTCAACTATAGTTTTGGTTTATGCTCTTACTCGATCATGAACTTTGTCTTAGATCGAGAGTTCTATGCAGTTTGGATTGTATTGGGCCTAATGGGCCTATGGGCCCAATTCGAGTTTGATTCCTTAGTTTCGGTTCTTCATCACGTTCGCCTATCGTTTCAGTTTTTGTTCTTTCTCTTTCATGAACGTTGCCTTGGATCGAGAGTTTTATTCGGTTTGGATCGTATTGGGCCGTATGGGCCCATAGACTCAATTTAAGTTCGATTTCTTAGTTTAGGTTCTTCATCACGTTTGACTATTGTTTCAGTTTATGTTCTTAGTCATTCATGAACATTATTACCTTGGATCGAGAGTTCCATTCGGTTTGGATTGTATTGGGCCTAATGGGCCCATAGGCCCAATTCTAGTTCGATTCCTTAGTTTCGGATCTTCATCATGATCGACTTATCGTTTCGGTTTACGTTCTTACTCTTTTATGAACGTTGCCTTGGATTGAGAGTTTCTATTTGGGTTGGATTGTATTGGGACTAATGGGCAGGCCCAATTCCAGTACAACTTCTTAGTTTCGGTTTTTTTATCATGTTTGACTATTGTTTCGGTTTATATTCTTACTCTTGCATGAACATTGTCTTGGATCGAAAGTTCTAATCGGTTCGGATCGTATTGGACTTAATGGACCCAATACGATCAAACGTTCCATACCATTAGGGGGATCAAACTGTGCTCCTTAGGAGCACCAGAGTGTGCTCCCCAGTTAGGAGCACAGAGTGTGCTCCTTGCTTAGGTCGTGCCCCCGAAGATATTAGTTACGTTTTTCTTACTTTGCCACTATACGCTGATCTAAGGCGCACAAAACTGCACTCCTAAGCTAGGCGCACAATTTAGTGGACATTTAGCCGAAAAATGATACATATCAATCAACTTGATCTATGATGAAATGGGAGATATTAAGAAGTTGAAGATGTGCCAAAAAAAATTGAGAATGCAAAAGAGAATGCGAAACCCCGTTTGAAAAGATGAAGATGGGCATGACTCATGCGTTAACCCTAAAATCACAATAAATTTGGTTGGTAAAATGTGTTCATGCAATAAATGAGATAGGTGTAACTTGGCTTCGAAATTAGCCTCAAAAATAGTCCCGCAAAAGAGTAACCTCATTTTTACCCTCAAACAACATTTTGAGGCTAAATAGCCACCAAAATAGTCACGTTTCTAGCCCTGAATAGTTTTCAAGGGTAATTGGCCTCAAAGATTAGCCTCGAAATTGGCTTTGCATACTTTTCGCATCTATTGGGTACCGAATATGGCTTCAAATTTTAGTTTCGAGGTTATTTTGCCGTAAAATATAGCCTCGAAATATGTTTGGGCTCATTTAGCCTAAAAAAGTAGTTTTGAGGCTAGTTTCGATCTCACTAGCCTCAAAATTAACCTCAAATATTTTCGAGGCAATTAGTTCGTAGCTATTAAGTTACATTCTAGCAGTGTGGTGTTTAGGAGGCTTCAATCCGCTGCTTTTGGCTTAGCGTAAGATGTATCAGATTATCTGCGTTTATTTATTAGTGTGTAGCCATTTAATATGGCATATGAATGATATTAATTCTCTGTTTAATTTGTCGCTAAGATATATGTTTGTTATTTAAGCTCAGCCGCCTTGCAATATAAGCCAAGCTTGCTTATGTTCGATTTTCTATATCATTGCTCAACACGTACTTGCCAGTAGTTACCACAAAAAACTATATTTTTATTTGTTTATTGAAGTAGATATATGTTTAAGGAAACGTCTATAAATTTTAAATTATGATGGGTCATAAGAATCAGAAGGTTAGCTCGTACAGTGCGGCAGAGAGTATTGGATGACGTGCTCGTAAATGTAATTAACCACTTCAGTGGATAATGTGTTAGTATATTTAACCACTTCGGATATAAGATTAAAATCTATTTTTTAAATCCAAAAGCTTACACTTATAGGGGGTCGCCTCGTATATATGCCAGTGGATTTTGTACCATTTGTTGAATATGGGAAATACCCCATTTCATCATAATAAATGGATCCCTTCTTGAATTAGTTTGCATAAACCCTACCTCCTTTTCATGATCAACAACACAAGGATGAGTTTGTGTCAAAGATTAAGCGTAAAAGGCAGCGACATGCTCATGGTGGCTTCCTTGCTCTAGACGGTTTGTTGTTAATTTGGTGTTTTGCAACCAACTCCGCCTCCACCGGCCTTACTAACAAAGCCCTTGACAATCACTTTATCATTGTTGTTTATACCCATCCTATTTCTTCTCCAAATTGTTGTCCCTCCCACTGCCTTCCAAACTAGATAGTGATAAAAATAGCTTGAGCTTGACGATGTAATTGATGACATTCATACAACAATGAAGCAAAGAAGAAGATTCCTTGAGGACCTGATAGATAAATATACCTCCTAAGGCCTAACCCATGTTCCATTTCGAGATGGAGTAACTACGTAACATGAGAATCGAGACGAAGCACAAGGCACACGAGGCAAAGTGTCGCACTAGGCACTGCATGGGCACTGCTCGGGCACTCCCTGAGCGCCCGACAGTGTTCAGGACGCAACTTCAAGGATTTTCTCCGACCAAATCCGGTGACTTCAAGGGGGTCTCCGACCACCAATGTGAAGCCAAACAGTTATACTAGAGAGCCTTAAGAGAGTTCTGTGGATAAGAGAGAGGAGATGTGTCGTTTCAAGCTTGGCAAGTGCACCCTTATATAGTTTTTCATGGCCAAGATTAAAGACTAAAGTGCCCCTATTTTCATCATCATGCCTAAGGGGGCTTATCCAAGCACATGGATGTGGAGTGTAGACTCCTTGTAAGGGACTTAAGTCCTGCAAACCATTAAGCAAAAGCATGGGAGCTAACAATCTCGAGCCAAAACTCGGAAGGAAGTCACATCCCTCATCAGGACATAAGATGCAGCCGCGTCTCGGGCACCAACCTGCATCTCGGCCGTGTGGCCGCTAATGTTGACTGGTCCCTCATGCCTGTGCGTCCAACCTCCTTGGCCATGTGGGGCTTCTTGGGTATTTTTCGTATAATTTCTTGCACACTAATCCAATTTTGCCCAAATGTTTATTGGAGATACTAAGCTTATCTCTAGGCTTTAGAATCAATCAATTCGAAGCTCCAACAAATATTGTGCAAATTAAGGAAGTTTTCGGTCGCATTGGCGTTATCCAACTTATTTCGGGCCTTTGGTTGAAATTCACAAGGCAAGACTAAGCCATTTAGACGAGTTTAAAGTCATAACCCTTTTGACAAAATTTGTGGATATTACAATAGTAACAATTTCAATATCCTACCGTTTTAGTACCATTATATATTTGGCGTTAATCTCTTCTCATCTTAAGGCTTGTCATCTTGTTTATTAAAATTTGCAAGTGTAGAATGGAGAGTCCGAAAGGACAAATTAGATTGTATAGTATGTTTCATGTGTTTTTAATTACTAGTGCAATATGCTATTTTACTCAAGTTATAATACAATTAGTTCATACAAAGTTTGAGTTGAATGGGTTCGGATGTCATTTGTTTAAAATGGATGTTATGTCTCTAAACTAATGGAGGACACCCATACTCATGCTCTATAGTAGCATGAAAAATCATAATGGCTTATGTCAATGAATATGATTGAGTTGTATGTTAAGGGTTCATAAGTACAATATTAAATCCGACTGATAGAATTAAACTATTTTTAACTTAGCACAAGTTCATTGCTGTCAAGTTTAACCAATGTTCAACTATTGACTGTGTAATTTAGCATAATAGTTAGACATGATGTATACTGATGTTGCAAACTATCCAGTTAACCATACATAATAATTTTTAGTAGCTGTAATTTGATCACTGTAACCAATTTTCAAGGGCATTTCCAAGTACGCGTTTTCTATATAAAAAGACATGATACTTGTTTAAGCTAGATATAAACTCAATAATCATAAAATTCAATAATCAAAACCACATATGTGATTGAAATCCATAACTCCAAATTAAAGCTATATTGTTTACTATAGCGTGCTTGTGATATTGTTCAAGGCTACATGCAAACCTCTAAGACCAAGGGTAATGGTGTTATTGCTCGAATTAGGGAACTTCATACTTTCACTTCCACTTTCATTTCAAATGCCTGTTCATAAATATTTATTAGTTCTTCTTACAAAGATTACAGCAAGGAGACGTTTAATATAGAACATTATGGTAACAAGATCGAACGAGAACGATAAAGTAAAGATACACAAAGATTTACGCGGTTCACTAACGTTATGTTAGGTACGTCCATGAGCAGAGAACAATATATTATTGTGAAGAATAAATTCGGATTAAAGATTATGAGGTATTTCAAGAGTATATATAGAGACTTTGGAAATCTTTAAATATATAGCATGCGGGCCGTAAGCCTAAAAATATTATGATAGGCTCAACACCAAAAAGATATAGCATATTGTCGAGGGTTAATACCCCTCAAAACCCCTGTTGTTGCCGAGAACGGAACCCTCGAACCCAGACGGGTTCCGATCATTGACACATTCAAGGAATCTATCTTAAAAACACTACAAAAATCATCAAAAGCAATAAAGCATAGTGTAACATATGCTTTTGATACGAAGAAGACAGGAGTGTAGAATAATGTCTTACCCAGATTATGCATATAATTTTGTGAACTAGTATTAGCTCTCTTGGATTGATATTATGCTTTTCACATTTCAAATTTAAAATCATAAAATGGGTCGAACTAATTCAAAATAGATATACCTAGGGTTTAAGTTATGCAAGAACTTACTTGAAGTTGATGATCACTTGTTTGTTTTCGTCTCAGCGCAATGATGAGACTTTGTAACACCTGCAAGGTCGCCAGTGGTGGGACCCTTCTTCTTGCCAAGATAAAGTGAAGCCCAATCAACAATTGGTATGTATATTGACCATTAATCAAACAACCACTCACACATACTAATTAGGATTTCCGGTATGCTAATGATAAGAGAGAAATAAAGGAAAAGAAAAGGGGGTGTTTAACAATAATTGACGTCTTATTATAACTCATGCATCTGTATGTATTTGATTAGTGATACTCCAAGATATAAGACAAAGAACATGGAAAAAACTTGTAGTTACATAAATTTAGGTCCATCACACACACACATATATATATATAAGTTTGTCAAAATAAGAGGAATTACTCTAGTAATCAAACATTCAAAATAGTTACACCTGGTATGAGGGTAGGTGCAACAATTTACACGAATTGCAATTTTGAACACTTAATTGAATAGCCAATACTTACATCATGATGTAGAAATGGAAAGAACAAGTGTTGTTTTGGACGAATTCAAAAGGCATAATAAATGAGCCCTCTTCTAAAACCTGTAATGCATCTCTTTAAGTGTATTATGACTCCACCAACTTTGAACCTCTCAGCCTTAATAGGAAACTCTGATGCATTCACCAAAACTATAGTGCCCTCATTTGCTTTGAACTCTAATTGCAATGAGTGCCTCAAGAACATAATGGATGGATCCACTAATGCATTCATTGATAAAGTAAATCCTTCTCCCTTTGTGAACCTGTCAACTATTTTGAGAAGTCGTGGTCGAATCATTGAAGGTGAAGATCTTAAACCCTCTCTAAATGCCTCGATCCCTTTGAACACCCACTCTTATGCATTGCTTCATAGGGCAATAAATACAATCCCTATAGTAATGTATAATTGTTTCCATGGGAGTGCTATCCATCTATCCTCTTGGAATACCTTCGATGCATTGCCAAAAGGCGTAATGCAAACACCCTCTTTAAATAATGAACCTTTGAGCTCAATGCCTTCATTATCTTTGAGTTCCATGTCTCTGCCATCTTCAAAATTTGCCTCTATGAATCTCTATGCATCTTTGAATAACCCTATCTCGTTACAAACCACTGACAACCATTCGATTGATGATTTAGAAGACGATCAATTAGGAAAAGATGATAGTTATAACAATCGTGAATTAATCAAAACCCTTTCCCTTAGCATAGACCATCCAATGTTAAAACATCCTATCTCTCCCCTAGTAAACCCTCCATGTTCAACAATGCCATCCTCCTCAACCTACAACTACCTTGGACCTCCAGTTGTTGATTGTGGTAAGAACAAGAACAAGGAAGCTCTCGGATAAGATTTGCGAAGTCCTATGGCTGTAGACATTTGTGCTCTTACTATTGTGCATCCGCATATGGAACTTCTGCTGAAAACAACAAGACAACAATCCTGAAAGATTTCATGGAGATTTGGAGTTGACAAAACAAGAGCATCATCTTGAATAAGGATCTAAACAATTGAAACAATAATTTTTCATTTTCAAGCTTGTCTTTCTTTCAATTTGATAAGATTGAAACAAGAGAGCGCATTTGGAACAAGTTATCAATATGCATTTTGTAGCTTTCTTGTGAAATTTATTTCCATAGTTGGAACTCTATATATCAGAAAACATGCATAAAGTTGCAATTTTTATAATTGCGAGCATTTTGTATGATGACGAAATCGGATCTAGACCTCTATAAATAGTTCAATTGTGTAGGCATCCAAGCATTTATAAGGCCCTGATATTCAAGTTCAGAGCCTTGATTCAACTCTCAGTTATGAATGCTCAAAGAGCTTGTTTAAGCATAGCTAGGCTAGCAAGCAAGTTGGATAGTACATGGTAGGTGGAACAACCATCGAATGGCTCAAATTTCATTTCTTTGATGTAAAGAGCTAAATTTCATGAACAACTAGATCTATATGGATTATCAGCCATTGATGCCTATTATACATGCATAAGCCTAACCATCAGAACATGGAAGACTGGTTTGAGTTTAACCACGTCTATTTAAATTAGTCGCAAAGTATTATCAAAATCCTGACAATGGTGCATGGACCATCTATCATGATATTCAATCAAGAGACAAGCTAGCATTCCATAATTTATTCTCATTGAAATCTAGATTTTATACACTACTTAATACCTTGACTAAGAAGTTATCCGAGCTCGCTTTAGAATTCTAACCTTAAGGGTCCTCTCCCTTTATCCTCGTCATCTTTCGAATCAAACTGCATGTGTTAATTCTTAATTCATGCCTAATTAATGTAATTTTGTTTAACATCATTAGGACCATTCTACCCTTCCAGTGTTGTTGAAGGTTCTTGATTAATCATAATAGTATTTGGGTTTAGAGGTATGATTCGAAGAAGCATCAAAGTTGATCAAAGGCCTAATTTTCTTCGACTTGGAAAGATAGTCCAATAGATTTATACCATTGATGAAAATCAGTAGTAACACCTAACGAAGGATTTTCAAACAAAGCAAGTACAACACATGCATCAAGGTAGATACATGCATTGATACGATATTATTTTCATCGAAATAAGTAGGTTTCTTTTTGTGTTTGATTTACTTTGAATGGATCTTCAATTTTGGATTGTCAATTTGGTGCAACATAAATGTTAGAATATGTACTTGGACAAGGGCTACATTGCTCTTATTTTGTGATAATAAAGCCAATCTCTAAGTGTTACACATGATTAATTTGTTGCATAATAGGAAATTTTTTCTTTGCTTTTTATCAGAGTCTTTTTTTCTATTTCTAAGGTGATTGTGTTGGTGTCTCATTAACTTTATCAGTAACTCTAGTTCTAAAGTATTTTAAAATAACAACTAAAGTGTTTAAATGGAAGATATCTGATCTATCAGAAAAACCAATTAGGACTGGCAATAGTGTCTTGACCCTAAATGGAAGATATTCCAGTTTTGTATTTGGTCATTTCATTATCTATTCTAGAATTGCTAACTTGTTGTAATATGTGTCTTCTCGGCTCTATCGGACTAGTGAACTCATTTTTCCAAAGATTGTTGAGAAAGGTTTAGTTAGATAATGGGATGAAATTAGTGGTGGTTGGAGATGCATGAAGGCAATGTTCAGCTGTTTGAGCATTCAAGGTCACTTCTCGGCTCTGATCATGGGGTACGGCACAAGATGTCTTGTCACTTTCTAACGTAGTAAATACCAATCGACGTTGTGTAATATTATGATGATTGACTATCCTACGGTATTGTGAATGTACAAGATCTCATAAGACTTTTTTTCCTTCGAAGTCTACACGTTTATACCCATTATGGACTCACAAATATTTATGACTTACTGACTAATCAGTACCAACACGATATTCATTATTATCATTTCATCTCCATTATATGTGGAAATTCCGTAACATAGTATCAATGCATGTATCTACCTTGATGCATGTGTTGTACTTGCTTTGTTTGAAAATCCTTCGTTAGGTGATACTACTGATTTTCATCAATGGTATAAATCTATTGGACTATCTTTCCAAGTCGAAGAAAATTAGGCCTTTGATCAACTTTGATGCTTCTTCGAATCATACCTCTAAACCCAAATACTGTTATGATTAATCAAGAACCTTCAACAACACTGGAAGGGTAGAATGGTCCTAATGATGTTAAACAAAATTACATTAATTAGGCATGAATTAAGAATTAACACATGCAGTTTGATTCGAAAGATGACGAGGATAAAGGGAGAGGACCCTTAAGGTTAGAATTCTAAAGTGAGCTCGGATAACTTCTTAGTCAAGGTATTAAGTAGTGTATAAATTTTAGATTTCAATGAGAAGAAATTATGGAATGCTAGCTTGTCTCTTGATTGAATATCATGATAGATGGTCCATGCACTATTGTCAGGATTTTGATAATAGTCTGGGACCAATTTAAATAGACGTGGTTAAACTCAGACCAGTCTTCCATTTTCTGATGGTTAGGCTTGTGCATGTATATTAGGAATCAATGGCTGATAATCCATATTGATCTAACCATTCATGAAATTTATCTCTTCACATCCAAGAAATGAAATTTGAGCCATTTGATGGTTGTTCCACCTACCATGTACTATCCAACTTGCATGCTAGCCTAGCTATGCTTAAACAAGCTCTTTGATCATTCATAACGGAGAGTTGAATCAAGGCTCTGAACTTGAATATCAAGGCCTTATAACTGCTTCGATGCCTACACAAGTGAACTATTTATAGATGTCTGGATCCAATTTCGTTATCAGACAAAATGCTCGCAATTATAAAAATTGCAACTTTATGCATGTTTTCTGATATATAGAGTTCCAACTGCGGAAATAAATTTCACAAGAAAGCTACAAAATGCATACTGATAACTTGTTCCAAATGCCCGCTCTTGTTTCAATCTTACCAAATTGATAGAAAGACAAGCTTGAAAATGAAAAATTATTGTTTCAATTGTTTAGATCCTTATTCAAGATGATGCTCTTCTTTTGTCAACTCCAAATCTCCATGAAATCTTTCAGGATTGTTCTCTTGTTGTTTTCAGGAGAAATTCCATATGCGGATGCACAATAGTAAGAGCACAAATGTCTACAACCATAGGACTTCGCAAATCTTATCCGAGAGCTTCCTTGTTCTTGTTCTTACCACGATCAACAACTGGAGGTCCAAGGTAGTTGTAGGTTGAGGAGGATGGCATTGTTGAACATTGAGAGTTTACTAGGGGAGAGATAGGATGTTTTAACATTGGATGGTCTTTGCTAAGGGAAAGGGTTTTGATTAACTCATAATTGTTATAACTATCATCTTTTCCTAATTGATCGTCTTTTAAATCATCAATTGAATGGTTGTCAGTGGTTTGTAACGAGATAGGGTTATTCAAAGATGCATAGAGATTCATAGAGGCAAATTTTAAAGATGGCACAGGCATAGAACTCAAAGATAATGAAGGCATTGAGCTCAAAGGTTCATTATTTAAAGAGGGTGTATGCATTACGCCTTTTGGCAATGCATTGAAGGTATTCCAAGAGGCTAGATGGATAGCACTCCTATGGAAACAATTAGACATTTCCATAGGGATTGAATTTATTGCCCTATGAAGCAATGCATAAGAGTTGGTGTTCAAAGAGATAGAGACATTTATAGAGGGGTTAAGATCTTCACCTTCAATGATTCGACCACGACTTCTCAAAATAGTTGACAGGTTCACAGAGGGAGAAGGATTTACTTTATCAATGAATGCATTAAAGGATCCATCCATTATGTTCTTGAGGTACTCATTGCAAGTAGAGTTTAAAGCAAATGACGTCACTATAGTTTTGGTGAATGCATCAGAGTTACCTATTGATGTTGAGAGGCTCAAAGTTGGAGTCGTAGTACACTCAAGTGATGCATTACATGTGTTAGATGAGGGCTCATTTATCGTCCTCTTAAGGAATGTATCACACAAGGTTTTGTGATTTATCAAAACGTCTCGCCTGACAATTCAAATATGTGTAAGTTAGTAAAGCAGACACGTGATGTCACTATTTATTTGCAATCGAAATACTTACACATGCTAATATACAAACATTCAAAACCAAAATATAATAACAAAGTATAAATATGATGCATAATATCATATATTTGGTCTTATTTTGCTATCCTCTTTTACACTCTTTTGATCTAATTGACTCTAATTGTATTAGTCATTCTAATGTCTGTGACCTGTTAGTGTGATTTGGGTTATAAGACATCGGGGTTCTATTTATCTCTCATGCAAGTAGTGTGGGACGATGAACTCACATATAAGAGGAATCAAATCCGAAAATCAGCAGAAAGCATAAACGTAAAAAATTCCACACAAGAAAGAGAAATCAAAAGGAAGCAAAAAACACAAGTGGGTGAGCTAAGCGCTATAAAAAGCAATATGGAGGGTACATAAAAAATCAAACTTCATATAAGGAGACACAACTGATCACCTCAATATTCCCCACCCCTAAATAAGAGATATTTAAGAACCTCAAACTTCACTATGAACACACTTATCTTAACCCTTGCCTTATGCTCCTAATTGTGGAAAACAATTCTCTAGATAGACTTAAATGGATTTAAGATTCGTTAAAGAAGATCAACTCAAAAGAATTTTTGGCCGTTTCGTTGATTTTGGGTGATTTTAGTTTAAGCAAACATCTTGACTAAAGTTATAAATATTTTTGATAAATAATCTTGATTTCTTTTGATGAAAAGGGATAATTTTATATAGCTGTTTTCAGTTTGTCTCATTTCCAAATTAGACAACGGTGGGAAAGATACTTCTGCGGCCTTTTGAATGAGGGATGCGAACCAACAGAGTGGCACCAAGTTTTTGGGAGTTAGGGTAGTTGTCTTCTCTTCAAGTAAAATCTAGGATAAAAGTCAATGAAGTGATCAGCAGAATGGACAACAGAAGGGTAGTGGGTCCGTATGAGAGGGGGATTGGAGTGGTTAGCAACACTTTTCAATATTATCTTCAAGTCGGCTAAGATGCTAGAGGACTGGAGACTTAGTAGGTTAATCCCGTTGTATAAGAACAAAAGGGTAATACAGCAGTAACACAACTATAGAGGTATAAAACTGCCTTGTCATACGATGAAAGTGTAATATGATTCTTATAGTTATAAATAATATTATTACTATTATAATAACAAAAAATTAATTAAAAGTTAATTTTGATGTTTTCAAAATTGATTTGAAAGATACTATTTGAAGGGGTTGGAGGCAGGTAAAAGGTATGAGGATAACATTTGCTACAAAGATAAATATTACAAAAACCTTATTTTGAAGATTTATCGGATAAGGTAAAGCTATGTAACTCATTTCGTATAATAAAATAACTAATACTAGTAATTGATTTGAAAATTAATTATGAAGAGTAAGAACACAATATTTGTGAAATTTCAAAATATTTTTTTTATCCAAATGAATTTTCAATATATTAATAGCATTATTTTACACTAGGCCGGTCAAAACTAGTCACAATCGGATCTGACCGACAACTTGACTCGAATTGCTTGAAATTTTTTGAGTCGACACCCAAACCAAAGGCTAATGGGTCAAACTACAATCCAAATTCAATTGACCACTACACTTGATTGGGTTCATATTTGAATTACTTTGGTTAAATGGATCCATCATTTTTACACAAAATATAAAATTTATTATAAGTATAATTTACTGAATTGAATTTTTTTTAAAAACATAATATTAAAAGTTGTTGTTTTTTTTTATTAGTTGGGTAAATTTATACCTCCACAAAATCAAGAACGACTAGACTCGACGTTCTATACATTGTAACAGCTCAAAAACATATGCAACCTAATATGACCTAATCCTAATCCTACCGAAACTACCCACTCGACTGGTTACTGCACTAACACTAGTTACCTGTCATTTAAATCAAGTGCATAAAGTACACATAGATTTAAAAAAAAAACACAATTTCTTGTACTGTTTTTTAAACCTGTGAGTGAGGAGAGTGAAGGGCAACGTGTCATGGTGTATATAGAAGCCTAAACTAAACTAAACTAGCCGGCCCCACAACAGATATACTAGAAAAAAAAACTACGGAATAAATAATAATGCATGCATGGTACAATCAATCACAATAATCATGATCAATAAAATCAAACAATAATTAAATGCATAAGAAGTAATGGGCGTAAATGAAAACGAAACGGGGTTGGTTTAGGGTACGTACTTGGGGTACGAGGCACCACATGAGCATGAGTAGGTGCGGGTAGAGCAGACCTTGGAGTGAGCCTTGAGGTCCCCAATGGCCGCGTAAGAGCAGTCGCAATTGGGGCAGGGGAACTTCTTCTTGCAGTGCTTCCTCGAGTAGTGCTTCTTGATCCTAGTAATGTCACCCAATGACCTAGCCGGGTCGTGGTGGATGCACTTGGGCTCGGGGCACACGTACCTCCTATGATAGGCGTTAGGGTCCCGCTTGATCAGTTTCCAGTCATCAATGTTGTGGCCCCTCATGCGGAGCTGTAGGTTCTGGTCGCATGCGAACCCCCGGTTGCAAAGCAGACACTCGAACCGGTGGGTGGCTAGGAGCTCCTTTGGTGTCAAGGTCACCACTTCCTCTTCTTCTGCATACATTAATTTATCGTTTATTATCAATCAACCAACCAACCAACCAATCAATCAATCAATCAATTAATGACTTGATTTCATTAATTGTGTGTGTTTGGGTGGAAGGCTAATTAATGCTTTTAATGACTTGAAGATTCGTACAAAGAACAATCCAACTCTCTAGGTTGTTACATGGATCTACAAATATTCATTTTGTTAGCACTACTAGTTTACTCATTGGTTGTATTTCACCGAGCTCCTCCGGTGTCAAGGTCACCACTTCCTCTTCTTCTGCGCACATTAATTTATCATTTATTATCAATCAACCAACCAACCAACCAATCAATCAATCAATTAATGGCTTGATTTCAGTAATTGTGTGTGTTTGAATGGAAGGCTAATTAATGCTTTTAATGACTTGAAGATTGAGTACAAAGAACAATCCAACTCTCTAGGTTGTTACATGGATCTACCTATATTCATTTTGTTAGCACTACTAGTTTACTCTTTGGTTGTTACATGGATCTACCTATATTCTTTTTTTTTTGTCTTTGATAAAAAAAATATATCTTTTTGATGAATTAAAAATGTATTTTTATCATCAATTCCATCGATAATTGTATAATATATATGTATATATATATATTTAAGTTCTATTGATACACTAATTTATAGTGATACATAGTGGATAATTGTGGAATATTAGATCTAAAAATAATAAATAGACCAGATTTAATCTTAAAATTATAGAAAGAGAAGATTTAGAAAATCTTGTAGTTATAAGAAACTAAACATCAAGTACGTATATGCATAATTATATTATGTCATATGCATTATTATAACTTGACATATTCATGATACTTTTACTATTTATGTATTCATGCGTTCTTAAGATAACTACACATATGTATGAAATCATCTACATGTATGCATAAATATAACATGCTTATGCATATTTTTTCAATTCATGTATCTTTGAATTTCGAAAATAACAATACATACCTACTTAATTCATATATACACAACCAATAAACCCTTATGTATATAACATACTAAAATCATACATATAATGTTTTATAACCGTGCATTATAATCTTTTATGCATGTTACAATATATACACAACCACCCCATTCCCTCTTCTTTTATCTTATAATTCGAATATTATATTTGATACATTCATTCGTTTTAAATCCAACGCTCTATACAATGATACATATTAAAAACACAATTTTATTACAAAAGATCTCTAAATATGATAACACAAACATGCATGTTTGGATTGAACCGAAACTAAAACCATAAATTTGTCATCAAGACAAACGAACTCTCCGGTCCAATTCGATTTTGTTTCTTTCGGAATGAGAAGTGATTCGATGTCTCAAACCGAGCAGATAGGTTAAGATCCAGAAACAACAATCTCGTACAACTTGACACATAGTAAAATTGCAGAGAAGCAAACCGATCCTATCGTTTATTATTCCTATAGCACAACAGACGGAACAGTTGAATTTGGTTAATTTTTTTTAGATCTAAGTATGAAAATCAAATATTTCATTTCTAAACCGTCTTCAAAAATCTAGTCAAATGGTTATGTCTCAAAAAGTAGTACTCGGATGTCATCATTTCGACTCTTATATATGAAGCAGTGCCCTCAACCAAAAAAAAAATTCATTTCTTAACTGACCTAAACTAGACCGAGAAAATCGATTACGAAGAGTTGTTTTTTAGATTTAAATATAAAAATCCAATATTTCATTTCTGAACACTCCTCAAACATCTAGTCAAACGGTTAAATCTCGAAGAGTGGTACTCAGATGTCACCATTTCGACTCATACGAAGCAGTGCCCTCAACCAAAAAAATATTTCATTTCTGAACCAACCTAAACTAGACCGAGCAAATTGATTACTAAGAGATGTTTTTTCACCCAAAGAACCGATTTTTTGGAGCGAGACAGATTATGTTTTCAATAAGTAGATGCACAAGTAATAAAAAACAAAGATGGGCATAATATAAAAATCAATTTACATGCACGTAAAAGAGAAGGACGAGTTATGAAGAAGACTTGCCTGGGTTTCTAGGGGTCTTTCTCTTCCTCCTTCCGGCCGGAGCTCGGTCCACCGGCGACATGGGTTCCTCGGTTGCAGGCTGGTCTTGTTGTTGTTCGACTTGAGTTGTTTTCGCTTCTTTGGTTGTCGGCTTCTCTCCGAGGAAGTTGATGAACTGGGGAGCGTTGGAGGATTCAGCAGCCATGGATGCAACTCAAAGGAGCTTTTCTTTCTCTCTCTTTTTTTCTTACTCTCTATTGTTGGTTTCAGTGGTGTGAGGGAAGGTGTGGGCAATGCCTTTATTATACAGCGGTCAACTTTCGGTTTTGCCTCACAAAAATTATACCCAATTTTTTTTACAATCATGATGATTTATTTCCAATAAAAGTTAAAAGACAATTAATGTGAGAAATTGAATTTTTAGAAGGGGAAAAAAAAGCATTGACAAACCTATCTTGTAATTGCTTAGCTGTGATTGCCCCTTTGGCAACGGGCGGATCGACTAAATAAGTAATGTATTATACTCTCAAAATGTTCAAATTCAACGTTTTTGATTTTGAAAATTTTGGTTTGTGAGAAAACTAAATGATTAGCATGCACCATTTCATCTCACCTCCTACTAATTTTTAATAGTTTTTGAACTTGAAACCTTTTATTGCCAAATGCATGCATGATGTTCAAATTAGACAATGGTATAAATGTATAATTGGACCAATAAAATACTACTATTTTTTTCTCTCAAATTATCATTTATTTATTTATTTTGGCTCAAAAATATTTTGAAATTTTAAATTTTATTTACCAGAAGAGTATGTATAAAATGATGAGATCAAAGTGGTGGGTACGTAAGGGAAAAAGAGAAACCCAGTAATCAGTGGATGGAAAATGAGCTAAACATGTGAGTATTTGAGGATTTGTTCTCCTATTCCTCTGCACCTCTAATTCCAAATTCTTTCTATTTGGAAAATAATTATACAATTTCTTTTAAGATAAGTATTATATCACTTGCTGCAACGGAGCTAGGTAGTGAAACTCATCTCTATGTTGCCTTTGCCGCTACTTTTATTGCTAATGTTATCAAGATAATTGTGGTATGGTTGAACTTAGGTCCGGACAATCGTGACCTTGCTAATTGATATACTTCATTGAAAATGTTCTATACAATACATGCATTAGGTTAGGGTTGGGAGTTGTCGACTCTGATATACCATCTCTTGAAAACATTTAGGTTAAGATGTATCATTAATTGGAGATCTTAACGTTAGGATCATGATTTCACTCATCTCTTTGTTGGAGAGAGCATTACACCATTCTGACTAAGTGCTTAGACGCTTTGCGTCTTGACAAATTAGGCACTCTATGCCCTGGTAAATTAGGCGCTTTGTGCCTTGACAAATTAGGCATTTCGCGCCCTATAAGAATTTGGCACTCCGTGCCTAGTAGGTTAAAGATAGTATCGATATCATTTCTTTGATCTTGGATCGTAACCGTCATCACTCTGTTATGCTATGGACATTCATGCTCTAGTGGATTCTATGGAGTAAATTGCGTTCTCATGTTCCCTCAACCTTGTCGATAATTTGATAGTGGAAGTGTGGATGAAGTAGATCCTCTGAATCGTGAATGTGGTCGATCTTTCATTATGAACCGAGTATGAGTTCTAATAATTATTTGTCTAAGAACGACAAAGTTCCTAGTATCCATTCATGTTGGGAAACCCTTAAACAACTCTAGTTAGGATTGGTTAGTAAATTCCTTATAGTCAAAAGAAAGGAGGTCTTTAGACGTTCAATCTTTAGAATGATTGTTATAAGCTATTCTCTCACTCATAGGTTTACGGGATGGAATTGTCTCGAGGGTGCCTAGTTAAATGGAGATTTGAATTCTACTCATCCATGGATAGCCGAGTCACTGGTCGATCCTTATCCGGATTTTGGAGCTAGCATATTTATTCTTTTGGAACCAATATACGTCCCCATTTGCTAGTCTATTCTTAGACCAACCTTTCCGCTTTCCTTTCTTTTGCATGTCATTCTAGTGTGTTTCATCTGCCTTGTGATGCATCAGTTTTCAAAGAAGTTGAATTGCAAGACTAAAGATCCAAAGAGCGAAAGAATCCGTCTATTTTGTAGAAACAAGAAGATGAGCTAAGACGAAGATGAAGACTATCTTGGAAGCAAAATGCCTCTTTGTTCTGTTCAGGTTTTGAACTAAGTCCTAGTGATAGCAATTGAATGTAATCCTCTTATTGTTATTGTGCATACACGTATTCAAGCTCAGACTACGTTTCTCTTTCATTGTCAAGTTTCAGTTGCAACATCTTTTGTTTATGCTTTGAATGCATACTCTCGTGAAATTAGGAGTGTTAGAAAATGATCCCAATGGAGGAGCAACGAAGTTGTGAGAACATTGATACTTGAGAATTGGTGTTGGACCATGATTAGTTGACTTGAAAATAAGAGAACGAAGTCAAGTAAATGAAACAAAGCCCAAAGAAACAAAAAAAAAAGGTAAAGCAAAGTTGTGCTCGTTGTTGTCATGGAACTGATCTTGTGAGGGAACAACACAATGGTTTGGAGTTACTATATAAGGAAGGCAGCTACAAGGAAGCGCCTACGACTTATCTTGTTGACTTGAAGCTCAAGCAAGACAGATTGATGTCCAAGGAAGATTTAAATAGGATAGATTTTATTTATGGGTAGATATTTTTAATAAATAAAATCTATGTAATATCCTTCTATCTTATATTTATGAATTGAATTTATTCACCCATTAATATATAAGAAGGATAGGTCTATGATTATTTCAAGACATTCATCCACATAGTTTAGAGTCTTGAGAGTTGTGTGCACTGAAGGAGAGAAAAAGAGCGCAGAGAAGATCAAGAAAAAGTTGATTGCGAAGTCTTGATTGTACGGTCAAGTTCACCGATCCAAGTTAGAAGGGTTGTTCGACGCTGAGGAATATATATAGGTTCGTCCTTATGAGTTATGTATATCTGGAAACTCAAGGTTTGCGTTTGTAAGTTCAAATTTCTATTAAAGAGAGTGAATTTGAATTGGGAAAAATATCTTGTCTTATTAGTTACGTGTTTGTTTAATTTATGTTGTTTAGTTTGTTGATCTCTCAATAATCAATATTTGTATTCTAACACAAGTCATTCAACAATAAGTAATTAAGAAAACCTACCTGAAAAAACAGCCAATAAATTAAAAACCAAAGATGACGAATCATTGAGTACATAGTGTCATATTTTGTTTAAAAGATTATTCACCAAAATCATTTAAAAGCTAAGCACAAACTATTAAGGATGCTAATTAAACCTCGTATATATATACTCATCCACTTCTACTTCTCTTAGTAGAATTGTGAGGTGGCGGAAAGTAGGGGTCACTAGTATATGACTAATGACTCGATCTTAGGATATTTGTGAGGCATCCCATTTCTAGATTGAAAGGGAAAGGGTCAATGAAGTCTTTGAAATCGTACGATAGACGTTAACCTGCTTGTGACATTTAGTGGAGGTAGGCTGCAAATTAAATTTAACTTTTAGTGCTCATAGACTCATAGTCTAGTCAATCTAAATTGCACAGAATGAGTATTAAACGTTAGGGATTTACATAAAACTACTAATTCATAAATGCATTGTTTGCAAAAATTGTTTACAAGTGTTAGTCTTTGTTGTAACGAAAGATCTAACGAGAACAATAAATAAGAAAGACATACACAGATTTACGTGTCTCGGTAACGGCGTGTTACCTACGTCCACGGACAGAAAAATTGTATATTATTATGAAAGACTGAATTCAGATTACAGAACTCGAGGTATTTCGAGAGCTTATATAGTGACTCTAGGTATTTCGAGAGCTCTACGTGGTTCGGTAGCAGTGTATTACCCCATCTATCTGTCGCAGCGTATGATTCAGATTCAAGACACATTAACATTAACAGTTTTTTATGTGTTTTTTTTTCTCGAAAAGCTAAGCTTAACTTCAAGAGGCAAATGTATGACCATGCCACTTTGTAAATGATGGATGAAGAGGTATTAGGAGGGTTTTTAGTAACAAAACAATATTCGTGTTCGGTTTTCTATTATTTCTTTCGTCAATAGGTACTCAGTCAGCTCTCTTCTGTACGGGTTTTAACTATTTTCCACACGGATTTGAACCTTCCATAGGTTCACACGTATAGAATGAATTAAACATGCAAATTTTAGGAGTTTTTGTGCTCATCAGCTTACATATATACTAATAATCATCTCGGTGCAATTTCATTTTGAGCAAGGTCACGATGGAGTCCAAATATACGTATCTATGATTAACCTGAAAATTACCGCCACCTATATATTGCAAGAGCTAAAAAAGAAAGTTAAAATTATCTACGTACATGACAAAAACAAATAAGCTTTGTTAAAATTTGGCATATAATATTGTTACTTGTTAGGTTCAGTGAAACCAACCAGTTGATTTAAAGAAAATCATATATTAACAACGTTTTTTTTCTTCGTTGACTATCCTTCATTATTTTCTAGATGCACATAATGAGCATTAGCACACCGGCCAAATGCTCTATTGAGACAGGATTAGTGAATCCCTCATGGTATAGAATTTTATTAGCAATTAATGATTTCGCGATGAAAGAAAAAAATGTAAATACTTCCATTATATATAGACATCATTTCCGCTCTTTTGTGGGCAAGCTCCAATTCCACTCACACAACACTTCGCAAACAATCACCATGATGATCAGATCCTCCGTCTATGTACTCTTAGCCCTTCTACTCTTCCTTGTTGTTAGATCCAACTCTTGCTTACAACATGAGAGAGCCTCTTTGCTCCAAATCAAGTCGTATCTCGCCTCGATTAGTTCATCCTCGAATCCCGACGCTCTCTTGCCTTCATGGGCTCTTCGCCACGACAACGATTGTTGTGAATGGGACGAAGTCAGGTGTGACCCTTCCACGCGACATGTGGTCCGACTCTACCTCAACTACACCATGCCCTTCGATCAGCCGCCTTGGCCTCTCAACTTGACGGTTTTCCAACCTCTTCGAGAATTGATTAGCCTCAGCCTGCCTTGGAACTCCATCGGAAGCCTTGTCGATGGCTTCCGAGGTACGTACTGTTCCAACAAATATGATACTACATGTTATAAATGTATACGTAGTAATATACCGTACCGTTCACGTACGTACGTACACTTTTGTTTTGATTTTATTTTTCCCTTCATATTTTGTAGTGTTGCAAAACCTAAAGAAGCTGCAGCTTCTGGACTTGGGCAACAACCACATCCTTGGAACGATTACGCCTCAAGGTAAGGTCAAACTCAGATTTGTAACCAAAAGGCACAACCATGCACTGTACGGCCTTTGTTCGATCAATACATTAGCTTTTTTTTTTTTTTTTGCTATTTGTTTTTCTTTCTAGTTTTCAATCTAGTCCAAGTTGGTACAGTACTTTTGGAATTTATAGGCAATTAGTTGATAGTGACTCATTATTGTTATATATTGGAGTGGACTTATGTTGACAATCTAGTCCAACTAACAATTTTTTTAAAGGTTGTCTAATTATAGCTATAACTTGTAAGAAAAAATAGCTAAGCATAATAGCAACCACAGTAGATGGCATGACACGGGTTGATTCGTTCGGGTTCAGATTCAGTCATTTCGGGTGTGGATTCGGGTCAATCGGGTTGCAAATCAAGTCGGGCTGGGTCATGTAGATTATTATACGAGTTTGGGTTGGTCAACGGATCAAGAATTGAATTTTTTTCTATGATCATTCATATAATATCATTATTAGATAAAAATATTTATTAAAAACATTATTATTATTTATAGTTTTTTATAATAAAATATATTATAATTTTAAAATATATAATAAAGTAGGTTGACTGGTCGGGTTCGGGTTTAAACCAAATAACATTCAGGTTAATTGGGTTTTGCATTGACTTTTAAAGGGGTCAACCCACTAATTTTCAGGTGGTATCAGCCGGTTTTTTTAGTCGAGTCAGATTTTGACAACTCTATATATTACCAATGCGTAAGTCATTTATATAATCTACTATAAAGTCTATAATGCAAGAAAAAGTCTTTATTAAAATGTTTTGTCATCCAAGCTGAATAAAATAATAATTTTGTTATTTTAATTCTATACTCTAAAGTTTATCCTTATGTTCACTTGACATCTTACTCAGTGTTTGATATGTTTGATATATTCACTTAAAATTATATAAATTTTATTTAAATACTTAAAAAGCTTTAAATTTTGGGTATAACGGTATAAGAGATTTTTAAAATTTAATAAATCATTTTTGTGAAGATTTTAGATAATTACTACAAATAGATATATTATTAGATATATTATTAGATATAGATAAAATCTTAATAAATTAATAAAAACAATTATTTATTGGGAAGCTAATCTTATAGAATAACCTTAATCAAATTAATTGAATTTATTTATTTATAAAACATAAAAAGATATATTATCAAATAAGAACAAATTCTTCATAAAGTAACATTTAAAATTATTTTAGTAAAATTGATAGTTCTTGAAAATATTTAATCTACGAAGATATTAGATGTGTCAATTGTGTCGGTTCGGGCTCAATCATATGAGGTTTGGATGTGCTGGGGTTCAACTCAATCAAATTAGTAGTGAAACCGAATCAACTTATTGAAAGTTCTCATATGAGATCGGTTTGACTAATGAGCCAATAGTAGTTTAAAAAATTATATTTATTATCAAGAAAAAAACAGGCTCGGGTTAAAATTCGATCTAGGATCAATCAAGTCAGTTTTATCTTTATATTACTCATACATGAATGGTATATGATTTGTATGTCATATCCTGAACAATTTGAGAGGAATTAAGAGAGGAATTAAGGAGGGATTAGGGATAGAAGATGAGATTAATGAAAGAAGGGTTTAGGAATCAGGGAAAGAGGAAGAACGAGTGAGAAGAACAAGAAAAGTAAGGGAAGAGAGATGATAGGGAAAAGGGTAATTTGATTATTATTTCCAAAGATAACTTCCACTATTACAAAGAGACTATATATACACTAATGTGTACATACATGACATTACTCCCTCTCTTCAAAACTTTGTCCTCAAAGTTGTAGAAAGTTCTGGCAACAGTAGCATTCATACAAGTAACACCATTATATCTTGGTTACTCCTCTCACCCACGTGATCAACATGCAACCATCATGATAGCCAATCAACATTTAGACAACCCAAATGAACATAAGCCATTATCCACACAAATCTTTAACTATAGGAAGAACATGGGAAGTCGCATTCATAGCCAGTTGGGTGGAACCATAGGAAAATTCAGCTCTTCAAAATTGGTTTCCTGGGCAGTGAATTCTTTGTCTAGAAATGTTGATGAAAGTACTCTCTGGTCTGTTATCAACCAACTATAGTCATTCCCACCAGGATCAAAAACTCGATTACTGGAGAACAAGGGAGCATTCTTCAGTTGTGTACTGGACTGATTAGCACTGAAACCTCTTACAGGCATTTCATCGAACAAGTCATATGCACTGCAAGTTTCTAATGGACTTATTGAGAATCGCCTAATAGTCTTCATTCCAAAATCGAAATTGCCCATCAACTCAACTATTGCACTTTGCACAACATCAGAATCTAGAGGATAATAGAACTCACTCAGAGTTTGGAAATCCGGTTTTGAAGACAACTCGTTACCTCTTGGGAATTCCTTCGATGATGATCCACTGATTTCACAAATTTTGTTCCAATCTTGGTTTGAAACCAACTCTCCCGGAGATATTATAAAATTCAGACCCGAATTCACTCCCTGTCCACCTTGAGTCCTCAAATTCGGATCAAGATTCTCTGTCTCGGCGTCGTCTCCGGCTCCGTGTTCTTCCGCCGGCGCTTCTCCAACAGGCCGCCTGAGTAGCTCTCGACTGATGTCGCTCAGCGCAGCCGCCATACACTTCATTTGGATCTCATTCATCTTCTGCGCGTTCAAGATTTCCTGCAACTTGGCGTTCTGTTTTTCAATTCTCACCTGTTGCTCATCCAATTTCTTGCTCGTCTTCTCGAACGCCTCCATAATTTGCATCACCTGATGTTCAGTCTTCCGCTGTCCTTCTTCGAGAGTTCTCAACCGAGTGCCCTCCGCCATGGCCGAGAAACGAGAGCTCGAAATCGTGGGAATCGAACTCGGAATTGGACCCGTTCTTGCAATCTCTCGAGCCCTTTCTACAGGTCCGGCGCCAAGCACGCTCGAAGGTAGAATTCCGGTTCCTTCAACTACTCGCTGAACTTCTTTACCGATCCAAGCCGGTCTGGATGTCACTCGTTCTTGCAAACTCGGACTGGATCCAAGCCCTGTTATCTCCGATCGCGATTGTCCTTCGCCGGTCTTGCAAATCTTGTCATGGATGTCACTCAACATAGCCGACATCTTCTTCCATTGCAAATAACTCGACTGCCATGGTCCTAATTGCTGACCTTCTGCCATAGCCAAGCTTCAATTTTGACAAAATAGGTCAAAATTTGGGAATTTCTATCATGAATTAGCGCGGAATCGTACCGCTCTGATACCAATTTGTCATATCCTGAACAATTTGAGAGGAATTAAGAGAGGAATTAAGGAGGGATTAGGGATAGAAGATGAGATTAATGAAAGAAGGGTTTAGGAATCAGGGAAAGAGGAAGAACGAGTGAGAAGAACAAGAAAAGTAAGGGAAGAGAGATGATAGGGAAAAGGGTAATTTGATTATTATTTCCAAAGATAACTTCCACTATTACAAAGAGACTATATATACACTAATGTGTACATACATGACATTGTACTAGTTATATTAGCAATTTTTTTAAACTATAAATATTTTTTGAGCAAAAAATCATCATCCATAACATGTATGGATATTAAACGAAGAGATATGTATAGCCACATTCTTCTTATTTTCGATATAGATTCTTTGCTTAAAGTGGTGTTGGATTAAATGTTTTTGGTAAACCATGTTGAACTTAGATGAGGGTAATGCAGGATATGTAACATTTTACAAGACCTTCTAATGTTTTTGGTAAACCATGTTGAGCTTAGGTGAGGATTAAATGTTTTTCGATATGTAACAGAACTATATTTGAATTACGAATATTTCATTTTCGCACGATCTTCTGATTACTTTTACGGGCGGGCATGTTTAACTTGCAGACTTGTGTGAAGCAAAGAGCCTGCAACAACTACATCTAGACTCGAACATGTTCAAAGGCAGCCTCCCGACCTGTGTTGGCAACATGACTTCCCTTCGAGTTATTGATCTCTCACATAATCATCTAACCGGAAGTATAACTTCAATCCTCTCCAATCTAAGGTCACTAGTATACTTGGACATCATTGACAACAACTTTGAACCCATCTCCATTCGTCATGCTTTCTTGAACGCTCCCTATCTTATCCATCTTAGTCTCTCAGACAATAACTTGTTACAAAATGATGAAGACATCCTTTGGAAGCCCCCTTTCCAACTTGAATACCTTCAACTAAACCATTGCAACATGACCAAGTTTCCAATAGAATTCCTGTCCGACCAGCACAACTTGTATCATGTCGAGTTGTTTGGCAATGGCTTCATTGGATCATTTCCGACTTGGTTGTTGCGAAACAACTCTCGGCTACAGAACCTTTACCTTGCTAATAACTCACTTTCAGGAAGTCTCCGGTTCCCTGACTCTCAAAACTTGTCCTTGGTTGACTTAGATGTTTCAAGCAACGGACTAAATGGTACCCTCCAAGAAAACATTGGCATGGTTCTTCCAAATCTCCAAACGCTAGATGCATCTCACAATCATTTGCAAGGCAAGATTCCGGCCTCGATTGGCAACATGACTATGATTACGTCTTTGGATCTATCCAACAATAACTTCTCCGGTGAGCTTCCAAAGACGTTGTTTACCCATGGTAACTCCTTGTTATCCATTTACATGTCCAACAACCATCTCGAAGGAGAAGTGCTTCCAAACACTATGAATCAAACACAGTTGAGTTGGTTGTTTTTGGATGATAATCACTTCAGTGAGTTCCCAAAGGATGCATCTTTTACAGGTATTCAGTTAACTTGCATGGATATATCCAACAACAACTTGCTTGGAAAGATCCCTAGATGGATTGGTGAGTTCTCAGAACTTCAGATTTTCTCGATGGCCCGAAACAACTTGGAGGGAAAGATTCCAAATGAGCTTTGTCAACTTACATCTCTTAACTTTCTAGACTTGTCAGCAAATGAACTAGAGGGAATCATACCTTCATGCTTCTCCAAGATTCCAAGGTTGAGCTACTTACATTTGCACAGTAATGGGCTTCGTGGAAATGTGCCATATGCATTGTCAAATGGGTCAAGCTTGAAGATTCTTGATTTGAGCTATAACCGTCTTTCAGGAGGGATTCCACCATGGATTAGTCGGCTATCGAATCTCCGAGCCCTTCTACTAGGAGGGAACTTTCTAAAAGGCAAACTTCCTACCCACTTATGTCATCTACAACATCTTAATATCATGGATTTGTCAAGAAATGGAATTTCCGGCCAAATACCTAGTTGCTTGAGGAACATGTCGTTTGGTATTAATGGCACCGATAGTGGTTACTTTCAAGAGCAGCTAGGGATCAATACAAAGGGAAGAAACTATGACTATGTGGGCTCAACATTCATGAACATGTCTGGGTTGGATTTGTCATGTAACCGGCTCATTGGTCAAATTCCCTTAGAGTTGGGAGATTTGAAGGGAATACGAGCATTAAACTTGTCACACAACCACTTATCTGGACCGATTCCGAGTAGCTTGTCCAAGCTCGAGACTATCGAGAGTTTAGACCTTTGTTACAACAACTTGAGTGGAGCAATTCCTCTTGAGTTAGGCGCTTTGAACTTCTTGGAAATATTCAACGTGTCTTACAATAATCTAAGTGGAAAACCTCCGATGAGTGGACAATTTGCAAGCTTTGATGTCAACAACTATAGAGGAAACCCGCTTCTTTGCGGTTATTCACTTGGAAGAAGTTGTAGTGCACTTCCTCCTAGCTCCAATGAACACAACGTAAATGAGGAAGATGGAGATGCATTTGATTGGAAAGTATTTTTATGGAGCTTAGGCATGTGGCATGCCATTTTTTTCTTAGCTTTCATCTCAAAGGTGATCTACATCAATTGTTAGTGGGAAAAGGCTTTGGTAGTTATTGTATTTGTGTGAGTATGAATTCACTCCTTTGTTCTTCGGTTTGCATTTTCTTTTTGGTAGCTTCATCAGTTATTTTACTATGTTAAACGAGGGACTATATGAACTGTACGTCAATCAATTCACTTTCTATGTACTCATAAATTGATATGAATGCTTTGATAGTTATTGTACTCCCTTGACTCTGAATAATTGGGTGATTATTTGTTGTCCATACTTATTTAGGCTTAATACATATATGACCACCTAACATATATTAAAATAGTCACTTTGATACCTGAGCATCGGATTTTACCTATTGAATACTTCGATTATACACATCGAGACCTATTAAACACCTGTGGTGATGGCATGTAAAACGAACTTTGTCATGTAAGTGCCACATGTACGCCATTCCTATAATAAACACATAAATTTTAAACACAAAACAATAAGGAACAAAAAAATATAACCCCAATCTCCACCATTTCCTCCCTCACTGCCGTCCACTCCTTCTTCTTCTTCTTCTTCTTCTTCTTCTTCTTCCTCCTCCTCCTCCTCCGTCTATTTCCTCCCTCACCACTTCCGCCATCCATTTCCTCCCTCACCGTCATCCATTTCTGCCCTCTAGCTACTTCTTCTTCAGCCTATTCTCTCTCCCCAACTCCAAATGTGGTTTTAAAAATCTATTTATCTATGTTCTTTTGTTTTGTTTTTTTTTTTCATTTTAAATGCTTAGTTTTTTTTTTGTTTTTCTTAATGAAATTATATGGTGTATATGTGGTGCTTATGTAGGAAATTGTTTTTAGTTGTTAGCATAATAGGTGTCTAGTAGGTCTCGATGTGTATAGTTCAGGTATTCAATAGAAGCTCGGTTGTCAAAGTGACCATTTTGACAAAAGTGTAGTCTGATTAGGATTACATTAAAATAAGTTTTAAGATTTTCTTACAATTAATTAATTTTATGTAGTTTGATCATGAAATTTATGTAACAATTTTTTATGTAGTTTGATTAAGGTTACATTAAAATTACCTTTAAGATTTGCTCACTATTAATTAATTTTATGTAGTTTGATTAGGGTTACATTAAGATTTGCTTACAATTAATTAATTTTATGTAGTTTGATGATGAAATTTATGTAGCAATGATTTTTATGTAGTTTGATTAGGATTACATTAAAATTAGCTTTAAGATTGGCTTATAATAAATAAATTTTATGTAGTTTGATTAGGGTTACATTAAAATTAATGTAATACATAAAATTAATGTAACACATTTTTCTGTTAAATTAATGTAAAACATTAAGATACATGACGTAATTTACATAAAACTAATGTAACACTTAAACATACGTAAAATACTCTACATAAATTAATGTAATGCCTTAATAAACAAGACTAAATCTACATAAATCTTATCTACATACATTTAATGTAACACTTTAACATACATAAATTTATATACATAAAATTTGATGTAACAAAAAAAATTGTAATACAATCTACCAAAAAAAATTGTAATACATCAATATAGATGACTTACTTTACATAAAATCCTCTACATGATTTTTAATGTAACAAATCCTAAAAAACATTAATGTAACGTACCCAAACGTAGTTTGTAGATCTACGCAAAGCCAATTCGCGACCAAGGCGGTGGAGGTGGCACGAGGGGGCCGGCGCGAGGCAGTGGTGGGAGGGCGGCAACGCGAGGGCGGCGTTGCGGCACGAGGTTAATTAAGAGAGGCTAAGGGCTACGGTGGTTTGCCGACGATGGTGGTTCGTCGGCGACGCAAGGGCTATGATGGTGCAATGACAGTCCGATAGTGGTGATATAATGGATTATACGTAGATGGTCGGGGAGCCGCCGCCGACAACGTCAGATCTGGAGCAGCGGCGGCCGCGGTCGAAGGCGAAGAAGGCAGAGGCGATGACGGCGGCGTATAAGAGTCGGAGGAGGGGGAGGACCTCAGATCTGGATTGAAGATCCACTTTGTTTTTTTTATGTTGGCTTTGGAAGTAGGCCATGCCACGTGGATGTGTGATGGAAAATAATTGACATGTCATCTTTCCGGTATGCCACATCATCACCGTTTTACCAGAAATTAAACTCGTATCATGTTTGGTATATATATTGTGATAGTTTGGCTGTCATTTTACAATTTATAAATTTCATATTATTTTTGGTCCAAAATCGGTATTATTTAGAGTAATTTTTTTTTTAATATTGTCAACCTTTTTTGGTTGAGGTTTTGTAATGTCAAACTTCGCTGCGTAACGCAATATTAAATGGTTGTGATGGATTCAAATACTTTGTACAAAACGGTTCGCATTAAGTTTTATAAACAAGGATTTTGACAATAATTTGTTTTCCTACGTACCATCAAAGCGTTTTATAGACAAACCGTCAAGAACTGAGGGGATCTTTACTTAAACGGAGGGAGGGAGGGAGTAGAAAACAATGTGGTCAAAATTTGGAAAATCTTAGGTACATATCATAAAGTCAATCTCTAATTGTACAATGCGTAAGCTACACTCATTTTTTTTTGTCATATGCGTAAGCTAAACTTTAGCAGTACGTACACGTACGTACAGTTAAGTTAATGTAGTACGGAATACTACTTATCTATCTATGACCTTCCGCCAGCTAGTTGTATACATCATTTTTGGTTATGACCAGAAACCCATTAATTAAGTTTTAAGTAGCATATATGTGTAGCTATATATATGCATTACTATCACAACATCGTTACAACCTAACCTAAGCTCTTCTATTTCTTTTCCTTAATATAAAAAGTAGTAACTCGATCAGGTAATGGATCCCCAAAATGGATACAACGCCACCACAAACACTTACCATAGCCTTTACCCATCACTTGATCTTCCACCAAAAACCCTACCTCTCTCGGCTGCCAACGTCGCCCTCTCCCTCCTCCAATCGGCCACCAATGCCACCACCACAACCACCGCCTTCGTAGACGGTTCCACAGGCCACTCTCTATCCTTCTCCGAGTTCCTCTCTAGGGTTCGCTCCCTCGCACATTTTCTAACTTCTGATGAAAACCGACCGCATTTTGAACCCCTTACTAAGGGTCGTGTCGCTATGATTCTCTCACCCCCTTCTATCCACATACCCGTGCTCTACTTTGCGCTCTTATCCTTAGGGACCGTCGTCTTTCCCACTAGTCCTCTAGCCACCGAATCGGAGTTGGTCCAGCTTGTACGACAGGCTAGACCTTCCATCGCCTTCACCGTCTCCTCTCTCTCCAACAAGGTCGAATCCCTCCCCTACTCGTTTTCCCATGGCACCATCCTGCTTGACTCCCCCGAGTTCAACTCCATGCTGACTTTCAAAAGTCAGCATGGACTCGAGTTCTCTGCCCTGACAGTGTACCAGTCAGACACTGCGGCCATGATCTCCTCATCCTCAACAACCGGTCCTGCAAAGATCGTCGAGCTCACCCACCATAACATCATCGCTACAATATATGCCCATGTAGCGGTTGATGTTAGTGCCAATAAGAATAAGTCTCAAAGGCCATTAGTTATGCTTTCGACGACGAAACTAGAGCTGGTGCTAGGGTTTATTGCAATCATGAGGAGCATAGCCACGGCCCAAACGATGGTGCTTTTGGAGAGGTGTAATGACTTGGGGACGATAATGCAAACATTGGAGAGGTACAAGGTTGATGTTCTCATTGGGTATCCAATGCTC
Source organism: Polygonum maritimum (assembly GCA_963924305.1). NCBI lineage: Eukaryota > Viridiplantae > Streptophyta > Magnoliopsida > Caryophyllales > Polygonaceae > Polygonum > Polygonum maritimum. The sequence continues at coordinate 4,228,162 of OZ002734.1, forward strand.
GTGGGAGCCATGGCGGCCGAAGAGAACGCGGAGGTTGTCGATAAGTATGATGTTAGCTCCCTTAAGGTGCTTATTTGTGGTGGAATGCAACTCCATGAGAGACATTACAAGTTGTTCAAGGACAAGTTTCCCCATGCAGACGTAATCCAGGTATACATACATATGTTTTGTATCAAACTAGTCAGCTTCTTTACCAAACTTTGAAGATTGTCATGTAGCACAAAGTGTTGATCATATAGGGATACGGATTGACTGAGATATCTGGAGTAGCGACGCTTCAACTAGGCACTCCAAATGGGAAATGCTTTGGAATGGTGGGCCGCTTGTTGGCCCATTTGCAAGCCCAAATTGTCGATCCCTCGACGGCCCAAACTCTACCCCCTCATTCTCAAGGTGAACTTTGGCTCCGTGGGCCCACCATCATGAAAGGTAGCACTGTCCATAAGTCTCCGGTTTCATGTAGATTTAATAGTCTTTAATATCATGAAAATTTAGGATTATGAATAATGATTAACTGGGTATTATGATATTAAATTAACTCATCACAGGCTATGTAGAAGATGATCAACTGACGGCAACAAAGCTAGATTGCAAAGTGGGATGGTTCAAAACAGGGGATGTGTGCTACTTTGACTCCCATGGTTATCTCTATTTCGTTGACAGGCTTAAGGAGTTCATCACCTTCAACTCCTATAAGGTATTTTATTTATTAATTGGTTTAGTAATTTCTTTTTATAATTATATATTGTTTAATTAACTAAAATTGTTATAACTTCTCAGGTTTCCCCCAGTGAGCTAGAGAGGATCTTATTGCTTCATCCTGAAATAGAAGACGCTATTGTTGCACCGTAAGAAGTTAATTAAATAAATAATATTTCCCTTAATTGAAATCCTCTTCTTTTGTTTAAAATTTGTAGTAAGACTTGATGACTTCAAAGTAGAATAGTGTGTTATACTACATTGAAAACTTCCATCATCATGGATTAACTTATGCCACTGACCGTTAATGTTGATCATTTACATTTAATGGGATTTTTTGAGCTCACATTTAATGGGATTGGTTTTTGGATACATAACCATAATATAAAAAGTTGTGCCAATTGGTATATAAAGTATTCTTTGTATATTGTTTATTGATTATAGGACAGAATTCTACTAGAGCTTAAGGTGCATTTCAGTTGGCATTCATATATACATTTGATATAGACTTCATTAATTAGTGTTTTACTTGAATTTTGTGATGAAAATATTTTTTTTTATATGAGCCTCAATAAAAATACATATCAATATTAAATATAATACCACTTAAAAGTATAAGTTATAGCTCTAAGTTAGTTATAATTATCATCAATAATATCAATTAATGTCTAATGGAAAAAAAATATAATGTTATATATGAATAATATAGATAATAGAACCAAAATATAAGTTCAAAAATATTCAATCATTCAAAAAAACCACATGAATTATAAAATAAAAATTGTGCTAATTCTTTATTGTTTATTGATTTTAGGACAGAATTCTACTAGATCTTAGGTGCATTTCATTTGGCATTCATATTTTTTGAAATATCACAAAAAGAAGAAGCAAATTAATCGAACATATGTAATTAAATTCATTCTTTTCCATTTTGAAAATGATATTGTTGAACCAGTTATGCAGAAGAAGAAGAAGGCGGAGAAGTTCCCATGGCTCTTGTGATTAAAAAACATGGAAGTACAATCAATGAGTCTGAAGTCATGGATTTTGTAGCTACCAAAGTGGAGGAACACAAGAGGATTCAACGTGTTCGTTTCATCACTTCAATACCAAATTTTGGGAAAGAAAAGTCTCTACCAATTTCCCACCAAGGCAAGATTAAGAGGAAACTTATGTTAACCGCGATGAATACACTCAAATCAACTAATTAAGCTGCCCTGTTGACCAGCAAAGCATTCAAATTTAGGAGAATATAAAAATGGCAATTTCCAGTAATTGTGCCATCTTTGGGACCCTAATTAATTTATTAAGCTTACGCATCAATTGAAGTATTTTCCATTTTTTATATTTTAAAAAATTATAAATTATATATTATATATGATGGTGTGTTATGTACTAGACTATTATGGGTTTTCATATATTGTTTTGATTATTTCCATTATAACGATGTTTGTTATTCGAAAGACATTTTTTATTTGTTACAATAGTTTGGATTGATAATTACAATTGGGACAATATTAGGAACTAACGTTCTGATATACTAGAATAACGATATTAGAAGACAAAAACAATTAGGAACTAATGTGTATTATATAAATATATCAAAGAAAACAATCATTAAAAAGGAACCGTGCAAATGAATGGTAAAAGGTGCAAATTAATGGTGAAAGGTGCAAATTAATCATGGTGCAAAACCGAGTATGCGGTCATAGTGCCTTAGAGCCGCATGCACGCAGAAACTTCCAAACTCCGGACTATCCTTTATAGTTTGCATTGTCCCTATGAAATTCAAAATTCAAATATAATCACATGTCGATTTGGTACAACATTAGAAGTCAAGGCGGCAAGGGAAAAAGGGCCGAGTTTGACTTGCGGAACTAGGGTTTGCCCATAGGATCGAAGAATGCGACGTTGAAGAGGCAAGCTACTTCTCCTAAAGAGGAACATTGAAACTTATACAAGAGTGACCCTAATGGCAAGCAAGAAGAGAAGAGAAGAAGTCTTCGACGACGTCGCGTATGCTAGCATTTTCTATTGTTGGCATATATTTCTTGCCGTACGCCAACATGGCAACACGCATGCATGGCCACATACATTATACATATGCAACCAAGCTAATTTTTTTTTTTGAGCGACAACAACCAAGCTAATTAATCCCATTAAAATTAACGATTACATGCAAATGATTACATATGCACGTACGTGCATGCCTCCATGCACATGCAAATACCAGGGCACGTTCTAACGAAACGTTAATTAAGACACACGGAAACAACCAACGTAACATAAAGCAAACTGATAGAATACCATCAAATCACAACTTGACACACGTACAACACCACACACACAGCATAAACCTTATTTTTAATAGCTAGCGGCTGACCCTAGCATATATGAGCCAATTAAACCTTCTAATCTTACTTCATAATTGATATTTTACTACGAAAGTACGTCTCAATTTCTGATTAAACTCCTGGTCCACCTAAACTGAATCCAGGCGCACCATGACCCATTCCACCACCGGGCCCAACGCCCGGTATCCCGGCCCCCATACTCGGAAACCCGGGCCCGCCTGGCATCATGCCTTGGGCTCCGGGTCCACCACCATAACCACCATAGCCTCCTCCGCCTCCCGAGCCACCACCATACCCGGCTTGCACCGGCAGAGCACTCCCATAGCCGCCGCTTGGCACTGGAGTTCCACCATAACCTCCGGGTTGCACTGGCGGAGCGCCGCCATAACCACCACTTGGCACTGGATACCATGGTTGCACTGGCGGAGAACCGCCATAGCTTCCGCTTGGCACCGGAGTGGCACCATACCCTCCGGGTTGCACTGGCGGAGAGCCGCCATAGCCTCCGCTTGGCACTGGGGTGGCACCGTATCCTCCGGGTTGCACAGGCGGAGCACCGCCATAGCCTCCGCTTGGGACCGGCATGCCACCATAGCCGCCTGGTTGGACTGGGGGAGCACCACCATAGCCGCCGCTTGGCACCGGAGTGCTACCGTAGTCATTAGGGCGGTAAAAAGTGGGCTTCTCCATGGTCATAGCAAGTTGCCTCCTGCATTCACTCACATTGATGGTGAATGCAAGAAAACACAAAAGAAGAATGAAAATACTCATTTTGAAATAAAGTAAGAGAGGAAGATTTGGAAGATAAGTAGATCGGTTGATCTTGTTCTGAGGTGAGGCATGAAGGGTTGAGCGAGTAGGGTTTATATACAGAAGGAGAACATGTAATTACTTAATCAAAGCTTGCACGTACACATGCACTAGCTAGCATGTTATTTTTTGCCTTGGTACTATCATTTTTAAGCACAATTATGGTATAAACAAGTTTTGTTCCACTCTCCCGTAGAACAATTATTGTCTTACTTGCTTTCGAGCATTTGATTCAACGCTTGAATTTTTAGGGTAGTATCTTAATATCACCGTTTTGAACCTCATGGATGAGATTTTATCCTTCCTTCTTATTATTGGTTAGTAATCTATGCGATAAGCGAGTCCAATTAGTATTTATGATGAATCTAATTCTTAATTGATTTTCGAAAAAAAAGTATTGTCCTACCTGATGTGTATAGTCCGTTTTGTACGATTGCTAGCTCAAATTAAATTTGAGGATTTGCCAAGTTAGATAACGACGTACGGGTCAATAAAGAAGCGACCCTTAACTAGTCATATCATTTCAAATCAAAGTTTTTTTTTGAATAAAAGGGTTATTTTTATTCACAGAAACGTGTCACAGACAAAAATGCTAGCACTAGGCTAACTGATTACATCGTCTCCTAATCCTAGCTTAGCTAGAATACGTCTTTCGACTCTCGACTTAGCCTTCCACCGAGCCTTAAGGCAATCCTTACAAAATTGGTGCACATTCTAGTACAAACTTCCACCTCCACTTGCTCGTTATTGAAAACAAGTCTATTTCTAACACTCCAAGTAAAGTAAATCACAACACTATGACATAAATTCCAAAGTTTAAACCTCAAAGTGTTTTTACCTCTCAATCTACTAGCTTGATAAATCCCGTCTTCAACACTCTTGGACCTTCTGGCAAAACGTGCCCATTCCAACACAGCTTGAACCACACTGTTAGAAAGCCCACATTCATACCAAAGGTGTGTTTTCGTCTCCTGTTTACCATCTCTGCACAACACACAAGTGTCGTCAGCTTGAACAGCACACTGTTAAATCAAAGTTTTTATTTTAAAATCAAGATCATGTTTTTTTATTACATTATCAAAATCTCTAGTTATCATTTGAAAAAGTTGACTCCTTAATTATTGTTGGAACGCTTTAGTCGATCTTAATTTTAATGGTTCCAATCTTGGTTGGCAATAAAGATTCTCTACTATGGTCGTCAACTTGAAATGCAGGTCCAAAAACGGACAAATTTTATTTGAGGAAACACAGAGCACATCAATTTATGGGCATTTCGATGTTGAGAAAATTCAAAAGATCCTTCTTGTAGTTGTAGTAGATGAAAATAAAATAACCAAGATAAAGACAACAGATTTGTTCACCCAGTTCGTCTCAAGGAGTACGTCTGAGGACACTACCAATCCAGGGATTCTCCACTAGATCTTTACGTATTCAAGGATTGCAAGGACACTTTCCACTCTGATCAAGATCTTCCTAACCTAACCTCTCAATTTCTTTGTAGGATTTTCTCTCAATTGTAGAACACACCAATTATAATAATCAAAACAAGTATAACAACAACAACAACAACAACAACAACAACAACATATACCCAGACAATCCTGTAAAAGCAGGATCTGGGGGGTCAGGATGGGGGCATTTCAGACCTAGATGAAATGCGCCCAATAGGACCCAAAAAACATAGACAGGACCACTCAACAAACTATACCGAAAAACTAAGAATAAGAGGGAGAAAAAGATTAATTTATACAAAAACAAACCCACTAAGCAAGCAAACTAAGTTAAACCGCCGGCCACCAAAAGAATACACGACTCCACCAGAAAGCTGACTAGCTATCTAACACGCTGATCTTCTCCCTCCACCTCTCCCTACACTGCGCCATGTCCTCTGAAATCAAGTATAAATAGAACAAAATATAGCTAAAAGATATATTTTTCCCTAAGAAACAATCTACCCTAAAAATAATATAATCTCCGAAATTATCTTCTCGGGCTAACCCGAAGACGAAGCCCAAAACGCGTTATCAGGACACATTACGCAGTCATGCAACTCGAGACGCGTCCGTGTCTTGATCTACCAGCTTGCGCTTTGGGCACTCACGCTTCCTAGACGCAAGACGCGGCCTGGCGCCTCATCACACGCCCGTGTCTTCGGCTGGTTTTGCCCGCTTAGTTGTGCCCGCGTCCATGACTTCCTATGTGACCCATGACTTTGTCTTTTCCTCCCGGATCTTCACTCGTTCAGTTTTCTCCCCGCCTAACCGAATAAGGCTCCATACTCAACATTTAGAACTGCTATTTGAGGATAGAATATATGCAAGAAGAAGGAAAACTCGCATTGATGATGTGCAAATATTTTCATGTTTATGGTTGTGTGTATTAGAAACTATCCTCTAAGATTGTGTTTGATTTAATCGAATATGAGTAAATGAAACACAATTAACCTAGTCTCTTCTTTTATATTTCGTGAGTTAAGTGCTAGAGTGTGAGTTGAGTATTGAGAAAAATATTGAGAGTTTGTTGTGAGAGTTGAATGTGGAATCGTTCAAGGTGGTAGAGTAATTGACGAGCTTTGTTAGTACAAGTGCATTACTTAGGTAAGACTGTGAGATTCATTCTTATACAAAGGAACACTTTTATAACAGAAGAGATAATAACAATCTTAGAAGATTTGCATGCATTAATGTAATTAATAACGTTCAAAACTATTAAGCCATATCCTTCAATCGACCAAAAAAAAATCTATTAAGCCATATCATAATTTTGAATCTAACCCAAGTATTTACGGCTATGTACGACTAAAAAATCATGAAAATATATATAACAATCTTAGAAGATCTGCATGCATGCATGGATTAGTTATAGATCCGATGATGCATGCAAGAAAGTGCGGGATAGCAGGTGAAGTTAAATGTGTGAACTGAGGGAGTGCATTTAACCACTATGATTTTATGAATAGTAAGTACTGTTTTTACTTACTGCCTTTCAGTCAAGTTCAACCTAACCACCTTCCATCTTCAAGCCTAGTTGGCTAGGGGTGGTAAATTCCGACCCGATCTGAACTAACCGACCAAATTATCCGTTTCGATAACTAACCGAGCCCCCAAAACAAAATTTATCAAAAAAAATCCGAAACTGACTCATTAATTGCGACCGAATTTGACCTGGAGGTAGACCCGGCAAAATCTGACCTGACCCGAAAAACCGACCCGACCCGCCCGAAATTGTCTGGGTCATAACCCGGAAAAGTAAACCCGATTTTACCCGAACCCGATGACCCGGGAAATTTCTGGGTCAAACCCGTTTGGTTTTAGTTAACCCGTTGGGTCGAACGAAAAACGGGAATGGTGAAAAAAATTCACACATTGTTGGGTTCGATTGTAATGATTTGTCTTCCTCTCGTCATTAGCCGATCTCAACTCCAATTGATTGATTAAAAGATGATTCTTTATAAAGAAAATCGACTCGAGTAATTGATTTTGAACATGAAATATACCAATTAATTAAAGATGTACTAAGTTAGTGTCTCTTAAATTGATGTATACTTCTCAAGGTTTGAATGTTTTTTTGCTTTGTTGAACTAGAATCTAAGTTCTGAATTGATTTGTAAAGTTGTTCTAGGTTACATTAATGTTTATAGTTTTATCAAAGTTAAAATATGTAACGATGAGAAATATTATACTTTTAAAATATGTAAATTACAAGTTTCTTCTTCTAGTATGATATATGCATACAAGAACTCTAGGATTTAAGTTTTCATACAAATTACTTTTTATCTAACGTGTTTGTTTTTTTTTTCTTCATAATCAATTTTGAATTTCTAGGATTTGAACTTTAAGGTTAATCATTTCTTATTGAAATTCTTTTAGAAAACACCATGAATGTGAAATTGAAACTTGTTTTTGTTGTCTTTGTATTACTCATCCCACTTAGTCTAGCACATGATTGATTACAAAAATCTTGTTAAAATAGGTAGATATCACGTTATGATTAATAATTGGTAATAGTGAGTACAAAGACGAAGTGTAACTCTTGTATTAAAAATCTAAATCCTTACATATAGGTGTCAATTAAATTATATTAACTTTATAAGTAAATAAGAGAGTTATAAATTAATATCAACAAAAAAAATAATAGATAAATTTGAAAAATAAATTTGAAAAATTAGGTTCTTTAACCCGTTGGGTTGACCCGAACCCGCAACAAACCCGTAGTGACCCGACCCGTTTGGACCCGTTAAAATTGTGACCCGAAATGACCCGACCTGGTGTTTGACCCGAACCCGATTACCGAAACCCAAACCCGACCCGCCCGACCCGATTGACAGGTCTACCTGGAGGTATAAATTAAACAACCCGTTTAAGAAGACCCGAACCCGATTACATCCGAAAATCTCAATCCGGTTTCAAACCGAAACCTGAATAATTACCCAACCCGAAATTACCCGACCCGAGTTATATCTGAAACCCGAAACAATCTGAACCCAATTATACCCGACATCCAAAAGAACCTGAACCCGATTGTACTCGATAATTATATATGATACCCGAAACAATCCGAACATAATTTAAAATAAATATGCACTATGGATTCTTTTCTTCCATTAAGTTATTTTTACATCATGATTCTTCTATGTGAATGGGTGACACAACAATTAATAAGGATAAAAAGAGGTATGTACACTTAAATAACATATATATGACACTTTAAGATCATTTGATTATATAAAGGACAAAACCACATATCTGACTTCCAAACAACAGTTTATATTAGATAAAAATTAAAACACTAATCTAAGGGAAAATTTTTCCAAAATAGGCATTTTTGAACTTTTAATTCTGACAATAGGCACGGGAAAAAATTATTTCCCGGTATAGGCACTATCAGCTTCGGAGACGCTGGCCCAACCAGCGTCTTTCGCTTTTGTGGTGCCTATGCGCGCCTTTGTTAGGCGCACCATGCGCCTATGTTAAGCGCACGAAGTACGTGCGCCTTTGTGTTGGCGGTTTCCGGTCCACGGGCTGCATCATTGTTATATACGAAACCATTTATAAATAAAGCTTAAGCCTGTGCTATAAACCGGAGTTTGCTGTCTAGCGGTAAGATTGTGCGTAGGGGTTGGAACACGGGTGTGAAACGCAATAATTTTTGGCTTGGTGATCCGTTCGAAGCGTGTGAGCAGTCATTTTGAAGGTCTCGACGTAAGCCACGAGGTGGAGTCTTGGGTTGGCGGTTTCCGGTCCGACATGAGTCCAGAATCTGGGGAGAAGTGGACAGACGTCGTGGCCTAGAATGAGAAAAGGGGCATATCTTTGCGCTCGGTTATCGGAACGGGGCGTAGTTCATGTCATTTCGAAGGTCTCTTCGAGAGGGGGCTATAGGCAGGTTCGAAGGGCCTGTGTGTTGGGGGTTCTCGCAAAAAAAGCCGTTTAAGGCTTCAAAACCGCGTTTGAGTGTCCCAAACCGCGTAGTTAGGTCCCGTTTTGGAGCTCTCAATGCCTACATAAGGCATCTGAGCTTTCAGGTTGAGATCCGACCCGTTTAACACCTCTAAAAAATATATATAAGATATACACAAGCTAAGTTTTTATAACGAGGAAGATAATCGAACGAGATAACGTCTTTTGATCAGACATATAAGTATATCGGTCTTTCCCTTAAACCGTACCAAATAAATTATTAAATTTGATAGGAATATAATTTGAATTAATTCATTGTAATTAAATTTGATATTAAAATTTTGAAAAAAAAAATAATACCGAATTTTGAAAAAAAAAAATAATAACGAATTTTGAAAAAAACAAATAACAAAGTCGTGCGCCTAACATAGGCGCACGGTGCGCCTAACAAAGGCGCGCATGGGCAACTCAAAAGCGAAAGACGCTGGCTGGACCAGCGTCTACGAAGCTGAAAGTGCCTATACCGGGAAATAATTTTTTTCGTGCCCATTTTCATAATTAAAAGTTCAAAAATGCCTATTTTGGAAAAAATTTCAATCTAAGGTATAAAGTACAAAACCATATTGTATCCAAGCAATCTTATGTTATTTTAAAACTATTGATCATAATATGACAGATATTAATAAAATATTTAACATTATCATTCATTACTAAAGATATATATATATTTGTTTGACAAAATATATATAAGATCTTATTTATTGGTATATGAATATGATCAAGAGAATGGATATGATTTTAAGAATGTATAAAACCTTATAGATATTAATATCATTGTATTGGTATATGCTTACATTGTATGCTTGAAATATAGAAAAAATACATTATTTAAAATATAGTTAAATAAAAAATAGATTAGTTCACTATTCGACTATCAAAACCTAATTCTACAAACACAATTCTATTGAGACCCAATTCAATAAAAAATTGATTTAATAAAAAACTGATTCAACCGAAACCGATTCATCCGAAACCGATTCAACCGAAAACCGATTCAACCGCAATCCGATTCAATCGAAAATTAAAAAAACTGACTCAACCCGAAACTGACTCAACTGAAACCAGAATTAAATTAACCGGTTATAACCTACTAACCTGATTTATCTGACAAATTGAATATTCGACCCGATCTTACCCGACCCGAATGCTCCCGATTATCCGTTTATATCCAATATTGTTCATATCCGAATAACCCAAAACCGAATTATCCGACTGATTATCCGAATTGCCACCCCTATAGCTGGCTAGTAACAAATTACAAAAATGGTTGTTAGACTAACATTACCTAGGTTGATAGGTTAACAATAATTTGGTTGTTTTGTGTTTGAAGTTCGATCTGTCTATTTATATTCGATTAATACCGAGTATGACAATAATTGTTATGTCTTTATTTTAATGATTTGTATGTAATTGTTATAGGCCTTACTTTTTGTATTGAACCACAACATAACATAATATATGGATTGCTTTTAATCTTGAAATTCATTTGGATTGGAATTCATTTGGCGTACCAAGATTGAAAGCAATCACAAGACTAAAAGTAGTGTAATGCAATAATCAAACCAAACTACAATTTTCGAATTTGTTGGTACATGTGTTGTGACACCCCGAGAATTTATAAGGGATTGAGGTGCTCCTCATGCCAACAAGAGCTCTTCCTTTTCATGGTTCGAGAGGTCAAAAGAGTTATGAAGTTAAGTGTGCTAGGGCGAGAGTAGTACCAGGATGGGTGATCTCCTGGGAAGTCCTTGGGTTGGCATGGGATAGCGCTTCTAGGGCCTCGGGCCTTACACGTGCAACCTCAAAGGGTAAGTCTACATTATGAAATTTACAATTTCCCAAGTGCGGTATTCATTCTTTGAATAACCTAAACACCGCACTTTTATTTCTCATCATGAATACCCAACCAAATGGTGGTAGTGTGTCTATGGAAAATGGGTATTCATGATGAGAAATAAAAGTGCGGTGTTTAGGTTATTCAAAGAATAAAACTCTAGTGGAGATCAGATTGGGAAGGAGGTGAAGAGGTTGCAAACTGATAATGCTCGCCATCACACAGTCAAACATACACCACAACAGAATGGTGTAGCACAAGGAATGAACCAAATACTCTTGGAGAAAGCAAGATGGATGCTATTTAATGTCATCCTTGCTAGACGTTCTAAGCTGAAGCTATTACTACAGCCTGCTATCTCATCAATCGGAGCCTACACATAGACATTGATTGCAAGACACCCAACGAGGTATGGTCTAAAAAATCTGTTGATTATTTAAATCTGTGAATTTTTTATTGCATTGCTTACTATTATGTGAATGAGGGCAAGATAAAGCCTAGAGAGAAGAAGGGAGTCTTTGTGGAATATAGTGCTAGTATGAAAGGGTACAAGATCTAGTCTAAAAATAAGATTACATTAAGTAGAAATGTTGTCTTTAATGAGATTTCCATGTTGAATCCCAAGGAGAAGAGCAGTGATACAGTAGGAAAAGAGGTTGTTGTTGAGGAGGTGGCGGTGTACGTAATTTACTTCAAAGGAAGATCAGGCACCAAGGTTAGATGATGATCAACCACTTCAATCTGTTATGGATACTTCAAAATCCGATTAGATAGAGAATATGCCACCAAAAGCAAGTTCAAATGATGTTGTACATCGAAGCATTTCTATAGACCGGCCAATAAGGGTCGAAATCAGACCTCCAACAACATAGAAATTCGATGATCTAGTGGGACATGCCTTTTTGTAGGGGGCTAAGGAGGTGGAGGGTAATAAGCCGTCCACTAAAAGGTTGCAATATCTGGGAATGATCGAGTAAGTACAGTGGCTTGTTGAATGGGAGAAGAGATGGAGCCCCTTCAAAAAAAATCAAACTTGGGAACTGGTGAAATTACCCGCTGACAGAAAGGTAATCACTTGTGAATGGGTGTTCAAAAAGAATGAACGAATGTCTGTTGCAGAGTGTGTCAAGTATAAAGCACATGTGGTTGCAAGAGAGTTCAATTAAGGAGAGGGAATTGAGTGCAATGAGATCTTCTCACCTGTGGTCAGACATATCTCCATCAGGGTGCTAATAACGATAGTTACACATCAGAATTTGGAACTTGAGCAATTAGATGTCAAGACAACTTATCTGCATAGAGAGCAACTAGATGTCAAGCTAGATGGATTCCAGGATCCAAGGAAATAAATCCTTGTTTGGAATTTGAAGAAGCCCTTATACGGGTTAAAGTAGTCTCCAAGGCAGTGGTACAAAAGGTTGGCAATTATATGGTGCAGCTTGGTTACAACAAGAGTCTGTGTGACTGTTGTGTGTACTACAATGACTTGTAGAATGATTCACATATTTATTTGGTCCTATATGTTGATGAAATGTTAATTGCTGCTCAAAACAAGTGAGACATTTAGAAATTGAAGGGCTCGATCTCTTAGTGTAGAATTTGAGATGAAAGATCTGGGTGCTGCTCGAAAGATTTTTGGAGTTGAAATCTATAAGGATAGGAAGAAGAGAAAGCTCCTTCTATCACAAAAAGGGTGCATCAAGAAAATACTAAGCATGTTTGGGATGTCTTCAGTTAAACTTATAGAAAACTTTAATGGCATCCAACTACAAGATAGGACCTCAGTCTATCCTTCAAAAAGTGTATCATTGTAAACTAGTGTATTAATAGAACTTAAGTCGGAAGTTTAGTCTATGAAAAAGTGCACTGCTAAGTCGAAAAAGTGCACTCAATCAGAAAAGGTGCACTTGTAAGTTGAAGATTGCGAGTAAAAATCGAGTTGCCAGTTCACTTTTGAGAGTTAGGGATGCACTTTTGCAACGCTCATTAGCAGTGCACTTTTTTCGGGTTACCGGTGCACTTTTCCAAGTTACGAATGCTCTTTTTCCCTAACAGTGCACCGCCGGAAACTTCCTCTTATTTATGATTATGCCACATGATGGATTTTTCTCCCCTTATGATTTGGGCCACCCATTTCTTCACATCGGATGGCCAAGATCTTCCCTCATTTAACACCTTAGGAGTGTGTTTAATTTCATATGATTTAAATTCTATAACACATTAAAACATTATATGCATAATTATAAAGGTTATATGCATGATGTTTCGTTAGTTGTATACATGAATTAAGTAATTATTTACTGTTATTTTCAAAATTCATAAATACAACTAATAAAAAAAACATGCATATAATATAGTGTAATCCTACATACATGTTGTTGATTCCATGAGTATGTATAGTGATCTTATAAACTCATTAATACACAATCAGTAAAATATCATGCTCACGACGTATTATAATCATGCATATGAGTACTTGATATTCGGTTTTCCTATAATCACATGATTTTATAAATATTCTCTTTTTATAATTTTATGTTGAAATCCGGTCCATTCATTATGTTTAAATCTAATGGTCTATAATTATCCCCCATGCATCAGTGTAAACTAATATATTAATAGAACCTAAGTCTATCTTTCAAAAAAAAACTAAGTATGTATATATATATATATAAAGTTGGGTTTAAGAGCAATTTATACTCATTCAATTTACAAGGTCTTTATTAATTTCATTGATATTATACTTTACATTTATTTTATATATAAGTATTTAAAGCTTTAAATTAGCTTTTTTAACGAATAATGGCTTAATTCCCATATAATGAATGACCATATAAGTTATGTAACTTTAGGATTTCATACAAAGATGTATAATTTAATATTGAAAATATGTTATCATATAAACTTAAACAATATATGTTAAAATAAACTTCTTGTTTCATAATTTCTTTTAATTCATTATTTCATTTCATTTATATATTACAATTTATTAATGATTAAATGGTATAAAAAGTATTTAATTAGTTCCTAAAACAACTATACCCTCACGTAATTTAAAATATAGACAAATTAGGTTCTGAGTGATTAATGAAAAAATTGTTACGTGTAGAACCCAAATTATTACGAACAAAATTGGTAATATAGGATACAACTAGCAGATGACCGGTACCTTCTACGGGGGTGTTATTTATTTATTTATTGCTGTGTATATGAATTTACTATAACAATTACAAATATTATCATATGTATACTTTGTTTTAAAACGACGCTTATTTTTTGGAGTATAAAATGACATAATTTGTGTATATCATAATATATATATAAATTTTATTTATATAGTTACTTTTTATACATACATAAATATATATTTAAATAATTGAGGAAGAATGACATAAGATAAGATGCATTATTAGATTTTATTAACAATTAATACAAAATAATCTTTTGGCATTTAACTAATTTATGTAAACTAACTTATATAATAAAATCAATAAGTTTAAATAAAATCTCGGATTAATATATTATAATATTGAAGATATAGATAATATTTAATAAGTTCAATAGAAAACCAAATTATCTCATATATATATATGTTATTGTTTTTCGAAAAAAATAATTAAATAATAAATATAAATATGTAATGAAAATGTTAACGAATTATTATATTAATTAAGAAATCTGTCGCTTTTTTCCTTTCTAAAGCGTAATCAGTATGCAATATTAGCCATAATAAAATTACGAAAAATTATTTGAAGTCAATATTATATTTAATTAAATGGGTAAAATCCTATGATTATGATTTATAGATTATGACGGAAAAAATATTTTTTTAAATAAAAGGTTTATGATAGATCTATGTATTAATTAAATTTCTACGACGATAAGATAGAGATTTATATATTTGGATAGAATTTATTAAAATACTCAAATTCTAAGATAGAACTAATATCTCAATTAAGTATGTATACGATTATGATAAAATCAAGATTACTAAAGATAGATTTTTAAATAAGGGGGGTGATGTGGCGCAATATAGTGGCAGAATTTGCTTCCGCTTTAGTATATAGTAATAGATAGATACTTATACTACTCCCTCCGTCCCATAATGTTCGTCCTATCTCGTTTTTACCGTCCCACAATGTTTGTCCAAAATCCCCCTACTTTCCATTTTTATCCAATACACTTTACCACTTTTTACCCAATTAACTCACTTTTTCATCATTTCAATTTCTCTTTCCTCCTATCACCATCAACTTTTTACCCACTACATTTCATCTAAAAACCTCCATTAAAACACTATTCATTATCTTCTCCCATTAAAATTCATAACTTTGCAAACCTTTAAAAAAAAATTAAGCCTACAAAAAATAAATTAAGGCAATTGAGAATGAATAATTTGGATTACTGTGTTGATTGGGCTTCTAATTTCGTTTAAGTTAGATATGCTAAACGGATGAATTGGGCTGGCCCGATTGTTGTGATCCAAAGACAAGCATACAAAAGGGTGGGGAACCCTAGCTGAGACACATCTCGCCCCCATTGTTGCCCTTCCCTCTTGCGCCGCTCTCGATATCTCTCTCTGGCCTCTCGAAATCTCTCTCTGGCCTCCTCTATTGCGCCGCTCTCGATTCCTCCATTAGAGAGCTTGTGCCCTCTGACCTCCTCCTCCTCCATTGAAGAACTTGAGCCGCTCTCTTTGTGTCCCCCTTATCTCGTGTATCCCTCAAAACCCTAGATCTGTGGCCCTTGTTCTCTGGAGATGACGAATGATGTTCCCTCTGATCCAACACCTGAGTACCTTGATGAGGTCTTTCGGGACCATAGCTCCGATGAATCGGAGGGTTCCGTTTCGAGCTATTGCTCTATGCATCCGGAGTGCGAGGGGAGCTGCAATGGGAACCACACCTACAGCCCTGGCCGCTTTGAGACCCCTGTGCTAAACTGGTTGAGGGCGAAAAACAAGGCGGCTGAGAAGGCGGACAAACATGGTGAACCGGCGGGCGATGGGAAGGAGGGGCTCGATGAGGCATCCACATCCCCCACTGACTCCATGGACGCCCTTGTAGTCCCCGATTCTGGCTCCGATTCCGGCTCCGACTAGTAGCTAAGTCCCCCTTTTCTCATGTCTGTATGCTCTGTTTTGTGCTTCGTTGTGCTTCCTGGCATGCTTCCCTGCTTTCTTGCATGCTTCCTAATCCCCCTTGACCTGTATTGTGACTTATGCATGTGAACTAAGGTTGTTTAATGTTTGGATTGGTCCCTGAGATGCCTGTTTTTGTTGTTGTGCAATGAATCTTGAGATGGCTTCATTGCTGTTCTGGTTGTGAGATGTTTCCTGAGATGTATACCCTTGGTGCTTTCCCTCTGTCCTGCTATGTCTGTCCGATCTCACTATTCATGTATACAATTGAGCATGTCTGTGAATGTTGGAGTGTTGGAGTGTTGGTTCTGCTATGTTGGTCCTGCTATGTTGTGGTTGTGAATGTTGGAATGTTGGTTCATGCAGAGTCATTTTGCCTGTGTTGTTGAGTCTCTAGGGTATCCCCTTCCCTCTGCCTTTCTTGGTTTCTGGGTGACTACTTGGGTTGAAAAGCCCAAGCTTGATGCCGAAACTATAGAGCTGGAGAGAGGGAAGAGTACTCTAGTGATTCTGTGGTTTATGAAACTTAAGTGTGACAAGCTTAAGTTGTAGCTTTGTCACCTTTTTCATTGAACCAAAATAAACTGTGAAGTCTTTGTGACTTGCCTATAGATTCATGCACAGAATGGGTGATTAGCCTTAGCTAAAACTACCTCTGTCGGATCTTATATAATCTCTGCAAAGAGATTTCTGTGTTACTCTTGCTCTGAGTTTCATAGCTCAGAGCAAAGAGCTGTTCAAAGAGATTTTTGTGATTGAAAATTTGTCCATCCATGATTACAGTTAATTCAGCAGCTTTTCAATGCTTTTATACCATGTTCAATGTTGATTCATGCCCTGTATTTTACATCTGTGTTGAGTTAACAATTTTTGATGCATGAATACAATTATTTATACATGTCTGTATACTTCTGTGTAAGCTGTTATGTGAATTTAAACTTGTTCATGCATGATTATAATGAATTCAGCAGGTTTTCCATGATTTCATGTGAGTTGAATGTTGATTCATGCCTTGCATTTCACATGTGTGTTGATTTTAACACCCTTGATGGTTGAGGAGTTCATGTTTTCATGTCTGTGTTTGTGTGAACAAAAGATGCATGCTTATAATGAATTTCCCATGTCTGTATGCTTATGTGTGAACTTGATGTTGATGCTTAACATGATGTTTTCACACTTGTGTTGATTTATAAAATAAAGATGCATGAATTAAGCAATTTCAGCATATTTGTATGCTTATGTGTGACATTGTTCTTCTTGACAGATGTGTGTATGCTTGTCTGAGATGCATGAATTAATTTATTTGGGCATGTCTGTATGATTATAATGATGTTTTCAATGCTTATTGTGTGTATGCTTCTCTGAGATGCATGAGTTAATTTATTTGGGCATGTCTGTATGATTATAATGATATTTTCAATGCTTCTTGTGTGTATGCTTGTCTGAGATGCATGAATTAATTTATTTGGGCATGTCTGTATGATTATAATGATGTTTTCAATACTTATTGTGTGTGTGCTTCTCTGAGATGCATGAATTCATTTTTTTTAGCATGTCTGTATGATTATAATGGTGTTTTTAATACTGATTGTGTGTGTGCTTCTCTGAGATGCATGAATTCATTTTTTTAGCATGTCTGTATGATTATAATGGTGTTTTCAATACTTATTGTGTGTGTGCTTCTCTGAGATGCATGAATTCATTTTTTTAGCATGTCTGTATCACTGTAATGATGTTTTCAATACTGGTTTCTGTGTCTATGCTTCTCTGTGTGAATTTATGAACTACTCATGGGGCACCAATTGAAGCATATGTCTGATTAAAAACAATTGCTCATGGGATATGCTTCATTTGGTGCATCATGAGTACTTCTTCCTGTCTACATATTTCTGTGTGAACTTAATGTTCATTCTATTTTTGTTCTTCACATCTGTGTTGTTTTTAAAACCTTTTTTTTCCTTTTAATCTGTGATGATACCTCTTAAGACTGAGGTGTAAATTCTCTGAAGCCTTAAACCCTAACAAGCAAATGGCCACCCCCTTAATTGTGGGTTTGGAGGTAACTTGCTTGTTAATGGTTTCTGGTTGAGTTTGCATCAATGATGCTAAGGGGGATTCTGAGATTTATTTTTCCATTTTTTTTGCTCAATGATGAGACCTATCTTACTGAGCTGAGGTGCACTCTCTTTTCAAGCCTGTAAATTTGACATTCACTAGGCCACCGCCCCTAACTGGGGCTTTGGAGGCCATTGTGTGCTCAAGTTTTATGGTTGAGGGTGCAACTGTGATGATAAGGGGGATTCTGAGAGCAACCATTTTTTAAATAAGTTCCAAAAGTGTCTTGCATCTTACAAAAACTGGTGCCTTGCACAAAATATTTAAACTAAGCTACACCCCCTACTTATAATTTTGCTGCACTTCACAAAAGTTGAAACTATTGGACATCCCCCTCCATATACTTACATGTCTTCATCTTCTACTTCATGATTATTATCTTGATCTTCAGTTTCGCCCTGAGTTGCTTGTGTTTCTCCCTCCACATCTTGTGTTTCTTGTTCTGTATTTCCATCCTGTGCATCCCCATGAATGATGTCCCATGCTTGCTGAACAGCCCAGTTTGGTGCTTGAGCTTGTATAGGTAGATTGCCTTGACTTGCCAATCTTCTCTTGTTCACATGTGGCACATCATAATCATTGCTACCTTTTACAATTAACACCTCATTAATTACATATTGCAATGAATGTCATACATTTCCCAAAGTAGTTGGGTCTAGCTCATAAAATGCTTCATGAACTGCATCCAACATATGATCAATATCCTTTGGCATTTTCTTGTGCATGAGTGATTGAATGCTCCTGAAAAAACCAAGGTCTAGTATGTTTAAATCTGGGCTGTTGGGGGGTTGTTGAATTAGAATGAATGTGAACTCCCCTTGTCTGTATACTTGCTGCCATTCTGGATCTTCTTGAGTGATGTGTGCCTTAGCATTGTCTTGTTGTATGAATATTACCTTGTGACCTTCATGCTGTGGCCATTTGTCCTTGATTGCTGGCACTATCTGGTCTATAAGCATCCTCCTTGTTACTGTCTTGTTTACTGATTCAACCAGCTTTGTGACTAGAGTCCCTTTGTCTCTTTTCTTTGATTTTCTCTTGGCTGGTTCTTGAAATGTAAATGGGAAAATTCCTATTTTCCCATCAAATGTACAATCCCCCTCTAAATTGAATCTAGGCCTTGCTACAGCTGCTGTGAACATTACCTTTGGAATGAATTTGCTTGATGCTGCTGCCCTATATTTCCCCCTTTCATTGGCTGCTAGATAGACCCTCTGTGTTTTCTTGCTAAGATGAAACCACTTCTCATCAATGTGTATGAAATCATACATTGTGTAATATTGTTACTTGCTCTGTGCTGAACTGCCTTCAAGTAGACTTAATATCCACTCGAACCTTGTCCTCATGTTTGCTGGCTTCAGGTCTGGATGTAGTGGATTTGTATGTGCCCTTATTGACTTCCTCTTGATCATTCTATGCACTGTGCTCTTTGAGATGTCTAGTTTGCTTGCTAAATCACGTATGCATGATCTTTCCCCCATAGTGAGAGCTGTGATTTGTGTGGCATCCACTAGAATCCTCTTTCTGCCACAGTTATGGTACTTTGTACTCACATTTGGCATGTGCATGCCATTATCTGCTCCCCTTGCTGTCTTCCATAACCTGCCTATTGTTCTTGTTGACAGATTGAACTCAGTTGCAAGTTGTTTGATGGTGCTTTGTGCTAAATATCCCCCTTCTGCTAGGTGCAAGAGCTTCATCAATATTTGCATCTTTCTCTCACTGCTGAGTCTTGTTGTGAAGGGCTGATGAGGTAAATGTTGTGCTGTGTTATTACCTTCTTCTGCTTGGTTCCCACCCTCTGTGTTTTCCTGAGATGGTGCTTCATCTCCCTCTGAATCCCCCACTAGCTCATTAAGATCAAAGAGGTGGGGACCATGCTGGGGGTCCTCATTTAAATTGAATGCTGAGGCCATCACAACAAGACAATGATGCTGCCACTTTAATGCTTTAGCTTTCCTTTACTTGATGCTTTATTTAATGAGGCTCTGGTTTTTTCCACTGTTTACTCTCTTTTCTGTTTCAATGGAGAATGTAGGAGGAATGTAAGAAGAGCGGACTGTAAAGCATATTTATGCTCTTTTGTGTTGTGTTATTGTAAGGGGTTAATGTAAGGGGTGGGGGGTTGGATCCGTGTGCTCTGAATGCTGGCTTCCTATTGGCTTGTTTTTGTGTTAACTTTGACTAAATTGGGCATGTGGTTGGTGAGCTGGATTCAGCTCTAATCCCCCTTCAAAACCGGATTTTATTCATCATTGTACAACTGACACAACCTGCAACCTAAAAAACACCTTTTCACCCCTTAAAAATTGAGTGAATAGTGAGATCGGACAAACATAGCGGGACAGAGGGAGTATTATATAAGATAACTTAAGATAATTTTCATTGTTTATACGCCCAACTTTAGACAAATAACACCATAAGAACATATACTTGTAATTTAAGACATTTTATATCACAAATGTAAAATTTTATAATTTAGGTTGATGGTTCCATAATTTAAGACCACCATTAATTCATTTCACCTAAATACATGTAATTTAATCTACCAAACATTATTTTTAAAGTTTCGTACTAATTAATTTGTCGTGGAAACATATACCTTACTAATTAGTTTTAAAGTTTCTTGATTTGAATAATAACATTATACAATATTTTATTCATTTTTCTTATTGCTATGAATGTTTTTTGGATTTTCAACATCTTAAAGCCTTTGTAATGTTCACATCTATCTATCTATAGATAAATATATAAAGTTGTAAGAAAGCTGAAAATAAATAAAGTGTTTCATTCAAACCATATAATTTACATTACATCTTCATATCATCTAATCCAATGACATTCAATTACTATCCTATTCATTGTTCCTAACCTAATTAATGATATTTTTAACACATTTTAATATATATATAAAATAAAAGTAATCTAAATACTATGTTCGAACACATAAAATATAAAGTAAGAATATACATAAAAGATTTTAACATGAATTTTATATTTTATTAGAATATATAGTAAAAAATCACAATAAGACAATACCTATAATTTGCTAGTTTATTATTTAAATGATTAATAAAATAAAGCAATCATTACAAATAGTGTTATGGGAAAGGCACAAAAAAATAATATAATAAATATACACAAAATAAGTTATGAGTTATTTAAAAAATAGTTTAAGCTTAAACCAATCACCATGTTCGATACATCTTTGAAGTATTATGTTTTTTTCAAAGAAATATTTCATTGATTGATGAGCACTTGAATTGAGCACAAGGTATTCCTAATTGGTTTTTTTAATGAATTTTCAAATCCAGTACATTAAATACTTAATATAAAATTTAAATGAATATTTCCTATTGACTATTAATTATTTGATATTGATTCATCTCATTTATGTATGTTAAGATTTTTTTCTTAATCAAGTATTTAAGAATTTTATAACTTTAATAAAATTTACAATTTTTACCTATGGTTTAATTATCATTATTAACATTATAATTGAAATAATAAATATCAATCTTAAATTATAATTGATCAAAAGTAATATGTGTACTCGTACGTAATGCTGAAATGATTTCTAGCATGTAAATTTATAATAAGTTAAACAGATATAATAAAACACAACCGAGCTAATTCCATTAAAATAAATACACATGCTATCCATGCACGTGCAAATTACAGGCTTACGTTCTAATTAAAACGTAACTCCTTAAAGAAGACACTGCCAACATAACTCGAAACAAATTAGAAGACGTACAAAACACAACTCCACACACCTAGAACACTAAACACCAATCACACACACAATAATCCTTATTTTTAATAGCTAGCGGCTAACCCTAGCATGCATGAGAGCCAATCAACCTTCCAATCTCACTCCATAATAATGTTGCTTAATTAATTTATCACGATCAAACTTGTCCACCAGGTCTGTTGAATCCGGGCCCTCCTCCACCAACGCCCATTCCACCACCAGGCCCAAACCCAGCGCCAATTCCGCCACCCATACTCGGTATCCCGGTCCCAATACCGGGAAGCCCGCCCGGAAGCCCGCCGGCTCCACCACCAACTCCAACCGTCCCTCCAATTGGCGCTCCACCAATGGGCGCTCCGCCAACCGGTGCACCCGTGCCCGGCCCAACTCCGGCTCCTGCCCCGGGCGCTGCCCCACTTCCTACACCACCGCCTCCGCCTCCATATCCCCCTCCGAAGCCGCCGGTAGGCGATGCACCATAGCCTCCTCCGCTCCCCGAGCCACTACCGTACCCTGGCCCGCCACCGGTTGATGATGGAGGCGTTCCACCCATTCCATAGCCACTTGGGGGCACACCGCCAGCCGGAACGGCGCCTCCGTACCCACCAGCCGGAGCACCTCCTCCAAAACCACCGCCACCGCCACCACTGCCGCCGCCACCAGCATATCCTCCGGCTGGGGGAGCACCGCCACTTGGCACTGCAGGAGTGCCACCATAACCGCCGCTTGGCACCGGAGTGGCACCATAACCGCCGCCGCTTGGCACGGGGGTGCCACCGGGCCCGTAGTCATTAGGGCGGAAAATGGAGGGCTTGTCCGTGGTCATAGCAAGCTGCCTCCTACATTCACTCACATTGATAGTGAATGCAAGAAAACATACAATAAGAGGAAAAATGCTCATTTTGAAATAATATGAGAGAAAGATGTGCTAACTAGATCGGTGGTATGTAGGTTTGAGGGACTAGATAGGGTTTATATAGAGAAGGAGAACCACTATGCAAGAATTATACGTACCATATGGTACGCCTAAGGCGCACCAAGGAGGAATGTGCATGTACGCTCTAATAAGGCGCACAAAATCTTCCATCATTACTCCCTGTAAAGTGGTTTGTAGGTAAAAGCTTGTAGTCAAATTCTCCCTCCGTTTCATTAAATTGTCCACAAAGTATGGTTCACACGGTTATTAATAAAAATAAATTAAAAAGTTGAAATGTTGAATGATTAGGGTATTATATGAGAATAGATATACTAATTTTATAATTTTATAAAGGTAAAAGGTTAAAAAGTGATAAAGTTTATAGGAAAGGTGGATAATTGGGGGTAATATATATGATTTGATGAGTCTAAATTTTGTAATTTTATAGAAAAAGAATTTTAATTTTAGTTGAAAAGTTGGTTAATAAAGCTAATATATCAGATTGAATATGGATAAAAGTGTAAAGATGTATACACTATTTTGGAAAGATTTGAAAAGTAGACAAACTTATTGGGACAACTAAAACGGAAAGATGGACAAACTTAATGGGACAGAGGGAGTATTTTTTTTTTTAACGGAGTAATCTTCATATATGGTTGTCCTCGTAATTGGTATATTGACCCATGTACATGGTCAAAATCTCAACATCTACTCAGAACCGTAGTATAGTTTTTGGTGAGTTCAACTTTATAGCGGTATATACCAATCATCGTAACCATATAATAAACTAGAGGTCAAAAAATAATAATTATCAGTAGGTTCAATTTCACATCGAGCTACATCACCCATCTTTATCAAAATAATTTAATTTGTTAAAATTTGATTGTAGACCCCATATGTATGTAAAATATGAAAGAATATATATCACTAAAACTATATCTATAAAGTTTCCTTACAGATATCATTAATTAATCTTAATACAAATTAATTTATAGATTAAAATAATAATATATAACAAATATATGTCAACTCCAAATAAATATATAATTAAATTAACAATACTATATTTTAACCAATACGCTTTAGTTAGGCGTCCCAATCCGTACTTCTTAGTTAGGCGCACCTAATAGCGTACAAATAGCTAAAAATAGTGTACGAAATCATGGACTGAAGATCGGACCGAACGTACCTCGGTCTGGTTCGGATTTTGCTCAGCCCTAGCCGAAACTAAGGAATCGAATTCAAATTAGGTCAATGGGCCAATTAGGCCCTATACGACACAAGCCGAATAAAACTCTTGATCTAAGTCAATGTTCTTGAAAGAGTGAATAAAGAAAACGATAGTCGAACATGATGAAGAGCCAACACTAAGGAATCGAGTTAAAATTGGGCCTATGGGCCCATTAGGCCCAATGCGAACCAAGCCGAATTGAACTCTCCATTCAAGCCAACGTTCATGAAAGAGTAAGAATATAAACCGAAACCATAGTCGAACGTAATAAAGAGTGGAAACTAAGCGATCAAACTCGAATTGGGCATATGAGCCCATTAGGCCCAAAATGGTCCAAGCCGAATATAACTCTCGATCCAAGTCAATATTCATGAAAGAGTATAAACATAAACGGGAACGACAGTCAAATGTGATGAAGAGCCGCAACTTGGGAATCAAACTCGAATTGGGCCTATGAGCCCATTATGCCCAATACGATCCAAGCCGAATAGAACCTCGATCCAAACCAACATTCATGAAAGAGTAAGAACATAAACCGAAACGATAGTCAAACGTGATGAAGAGGCAAAACTAAGGAAACCAACTTGAATTGGGCTTATGGGCCCATTAGGCCCAATACGACCCAAGCTGAATAGAACTCTCGATCTAAGGCAATGTTCATGAAAGAGTAAGAACATAATCCGAAACGATAGTTGAACGTGATGAAGAGTCGAAACTAAGGAATCGAATTCGAATTGGCCTCACATTAGGCCCAATATGAACCAAGCCATAAATAGAACTCTCGATCTAGGTCAACATTCACGAAAGAGTAAGAATATAAACCGAAACTAAGGAATCAAACTCGAATTGGGCCTATGGATCCATTAGGCCCAATACTAACCAAGCCAAATTGAACTTTCTATTCAAGTTAACGTTCATAAAAGAGTAAGAACATAAATCGTGATGATTGTCTAAATAAATCCCTAAAAAGATGGTTCATCCTATTATTATTCTCATATTATAGATGCTTACCAGTATTATTCTATGTGCCTTGAAGACACGATGTTGATTTAACTAAAAATTTATTTTAAATTTTATATAAAGTTATGAAAAAAACTAATTTGATGTAAAGTCTTGTATTCTTTTATTTAACTGCCTACTTATGGGATTTATTTTAATAATACATTATTTCTATTATAATATATTTTTTAAATAAAAAAATATGTAGGATTATAGTTTTTGTATAAGGATTGAATACTTGCTTCTATCAATAAATTTCTAAATTTTATTTTTTTATTTTTAATTTATATATTTTGGAAATAAATTAAAATCCAAATCATATACATATATATAATTTTTATATATGTAAGATCAACAATAACATTTTAACCAATAAAAATAAGTCAATTAAATGTCAACCAAACAAATTGATTTAATAAAATGGTTATGTAAATTATTATACCTTTTAAATAGTATTTTCAATTTAATTATATACTTCTTAGGAGCTGACATATATTGTTCTATATTATTAATATATTAATTTATAAATATAGATATATTCTAATTACTATTTTCTTAATTCGGGAAATACAATTATGAGATTTTTTTGGACTTTTTTTATAATTTTGACATAAATTTCGGATTTTGGTAAGACTAATAATTAGACTATATCTATATTTCATAATTTCCTAGATATTAAATTTAAAGTTTTTTATCTTTTCAAACAACCATTTAAGATAAAATCATGTAATAATCTTTGAAGCCATATTTATATCTAAAGGATTAACTTAGTATAACAATATACCTATATTATTTTCTATCGAAGAAGTTTATGAAACATATCTATATTAAATCGGGTTTATAATCACGTTACCCGTACATGATACGGGGGTTAAACTAGTATATATAATTAAATATATAAACTACCTACTATAATGCTATATAATGATGCAACTTGAAATGAAAGCTTTCTCGTGCGCCTTATTAGAGCGTACACACTCCTTGAATTTGTGCCCTTGTCTTAGGTGTATAATATGGTGCGTTTACTTTAGGCGCACAATGTTCCCCATATGGTAATTTATTTGTTTTCCCATTTTACCCCTGTGCGCTTTACTTAGGCGTATAAATCCGCACTTCTTAATTAAGCACATCAAATAGTGTACAAATAGCCAAAAAATAATGTACAAATAGCCATTGCCTTATTTTATGTATTGGTATACTATCATGCAAAAAAACAATGCAAAACCCTTCTCTTCTTGCCTGTGATTGTGATCATTGTGTCACCGTTGTTGTGCCGAGTTGTACAGCCTGCCAGCCTGGCTAGTGACTGTGTTGCAAGAGACGTTCTTTTTGTTAAGCTCTTCTCTTTTAGATTCAAGCTTTATTTTACCCTTGAATGAAAAAAAAAAAAGGTATTGTCGTACATGATGCTTTCTCTGCGTTCATGCATGCATGTGCTCTAATTTTAAGATTCATTGTAGACTAAACATTGACGGGTTAAGAAAGAGGCAACCTTTGATTCCTATCCTTTTTAATCATAATTTTGACGTTTAAAATCACGACATAAGGTTTTTGTTAAAGTGCAACGTTCTCGGTAAATTGTCGGGAGAGTTGCGCCCGCCAAAATTCACAAACGGCATGTTTAGTTCTCGCTAAGTTCTCGGCAAATACTAAACGCTTTTACATTTAGCGAGAATTTTCCGTTAGTCCTCGGTAAATTATCGGTAATTAGCGAAAACTCGATGTACTATGTAAATTTTTCTCGGCAATTAAGAGGTTTTTTGTAGTAAAAGGTGGTTAAAAATGATCGAAGCACGTACATCCATATTAACCGTAACACATAAATTTAGTGAAATCTATGTACAGGGGCGGAGCCATTGTGGGGCCAGAGGGGGCCTGGCCCCCGCAAACAAAAAAAATTTTTTTTTTAGTTATGCTTTTATGAATTTAAAAATTTATATAGCTATCTTTTAGTGATATTACGGGTTCCGGCCCCCTCAAACAAAACGAAAAAAATTGTATATTAATTTTGGCCCCCCCATTCTTCGACTCCTGGCTCCGCCCCTGTCTATGTATATATAAATAAGGTTCAGAGTCACCACACTGGTCCCACCACATTGTGTCACCGTTGTGTCACGTAGGATTTTTCCACGTGTCATCCCTACAATTCGTCACCTAGGATTTTGACACGTGTCGGTCTATGTTGCTTCATGTCACATATTATTTAATGTTTTATTAAGGCATATCATACCTATTTATCCATGTCACATATATATATATATATATTTTTCCACCTGAGATTTTATTAAGTCACGTCATATCCATTTATTAAGCCGCGTCATATGTACTAAAGTAAATGAGATTCTTTCCTACCAAAAAGGTAAATATACAGATTATTTATACAATATTATATTTTTTGTAGTTGTACAAATCTTATCTATAAGATATTAATCAAGATACTAATTAATAAAAGAGAGATTTTGATAATTATATATCTCAAAAGATATATATACTTAATAGATAGTCAAAATCTTTCATTTCTTAATTAATATGTTAATTAGTCTTTTTTCTTAATTAAAGATTTATTGTTGAATTGTATTGTTCTTTAAATAAGATTTATTAAAATTATATTTTCACCACTTAACATGATTAATTAGATATCATGCTAAAAAATAGAATACTAAAACTATATCTAAACTTAGAATATATATATTTAACTTCTTAAAAATCATGTAAAATTATATATTAAGAAAATTTTAATTCTTGCTTGAAATTTCAGATGTAGGATAACCCTATTGTTTGTAAAGAATATTATACCCGATCGTGAATTGAGAGTTAATTCACTTACCATATAAGTATATAGATTACTCCAAATGTCAATAGGTTTTATGATGGAACCATGGCCTTCGGGCATTTAGTCAAACGGTTAAGCCTCCAAGGGTAGTACCCAGAGGTCACCGGTTCGACTCTCATGGGCAGTGCCCTCAACCAAAAAAAAAAATGTTAGGCTCATTCGCACAAGCGCAGACGGTCGCCCCCTTTGTCATTATTGGTCCGGTATCGGCCCACCGGATTACAACATTGTTCTTATACATTAGTCAAAATGGGTATATGGGATTAAGAAAATCATGACAATGTAACAATCTTTGACGGTTTTGGATCAGCAAGGTTAAGCTAGGTATGAGTCGGAGCATCCATGCAAGAAAGTGCGAGATGGTGGGTAAAGAGTTAATGTGTGAGCTCAAAGATCGAGTGCATTTAACCACAGTGATTTTTTGAATAATACTGTACTACTACTACTATGTTATATGTGTGTACTTATTGCCTTTCATCCAAGGTCAACTACTACTTCACGTGGGTCCAACCAAAAATGCCAAATACGTGCCCAATTGAGCTACATGCAATTCATTTGCATCTACAGTCCATAATAAATTACCAAGCTAAAGCCTCTTCCTTCTTAAATTGTCTGATGATCATCACAACAAATATTAATTACTACTCCGTAACACCTCCGTAGTACTCCAAGCTACATACCCAACTTGGCTACCCGGCCAATTGAGTTACATGCAATGCAGTTGCATGCACTGTCATTAATGTACTTGGCTTACCCATGTGTTCCATGATCAATGCCTTGTCATGTTCTCATATAGTTCGGTTGATAAAGTGAAACAATGGGTGTCAAAACTGTCACGAATACAGAAGCCTTTGAGAGGTTTGAATAAGTTGAGACTCAATAGAGACTTTTAATTCCATAGTCAACATTTGGGCCTAAACATGAGCCCATAATAAACATATACGGCCCATTAACCTTAACCAAGCCCAATACTCTGAACTGCCAAAATGTTGTAAAGGAGATAACAAAGCCAGGTTGGGATAAGAAGAATGCTTGTAACTTGTAACGTAGGCCATTCATCCACACTATACTTATCATCATTTTCTTTCATGCCCAAGGCATTTTACTGGAAAAAAAAAACAACCTATTGATTTCAAGAACAGAATAAAAAGTTATGAGCTACAAATTATATCTAGGAGGTGGTAAATGCTACTACTCTATAAGCTGCGAAGGGTGTCATTTCCCTTCTAACATGCACTTACTTTCACATCAAAAGCCTCCTTGTCTTCCTAGTGAATACTCCAGAAAGTATGGTCTTGAGCGTCACAAAAGGCATCATTTCACCATTACTTCGAGCAACAATGGCGTAAAAACCAGGGCCTTTTCATCGTCTCTTGACTTTGCAGATACTGCAGCCACAATCAACAGACCGGTAGACATATCTGTTCTCATTCAAACCAGGTTCGAGTTATTTCGGTTTGTTTTGTTTTCAAGTTCATTACGCGCTTAAACTTGCTCTTACGTTTCATGCTTCTTATTGCCGGATTTGGGTGGTTTGCAGTGCCTTGTTGCTGTTTATGTACATTTTAGCCAACTTTGTGGTTCCCCAGTTCATTGCCGGAAAGTTTGATGAAGAAGAGGAAAACAATTAAACTCAATTCCATCACCATGAGAGATTGCTGTTATATTCAGTACTTGCAACTTACTGGTATGTTATAGGTTGGAAATTTTGATCCAATCTGGCATTTTGTGTTACATAATAGTCATCAGGTCTATTGACATTACATCAATGCTTGCAGAAATACTGCACACAACTTGATACAGAGCCAGAAAAAGCTAGTCATTCAATGAATGCTTTGCAAGCAAGCATAAATATACCAGCATGACAACTTTGCAATGGTAATTCACATGGGGCTATACAATTGGGATTTGGAACAATGAAAAAAATAATTAAATCCTCAAACAAACATCCATTCATTTTCATCCAAAATGCAGCTCTTTTCAGCTGTAGGTACTGCGTTTTCGGGCTTGGGAGGCTTCTTTGAGAAAAGTGATGATTTGTTGTCGAAGAAACTGGAAAACGATTGGCGTGCGAGCTTCTCATCCGGGTTTTGTTGCTCTTTGGATGTTGATTTTCTATGAGACCTGTTTTTCTTAAACACATTGGTTAGCCCCATGAACCGCTTTTTCGGTTCATCACTCTCTTCTTCACGCTGCTTAATCATCTTCATGAATGCTTCTGGACGGACTAACATTGCCTCTACTGACTCGTACACCTGCACAGGGGGAAAAAAAGCATCCGAGGATTTGAAAACCAACCATGGTGCAAGAATGGTATATTTCAATGTAACAATACCCAGTACAAACAACACCTTAAAGCTTCGGACTTGAAATGCAAGAGAAATTGATGTAAAAAAATACCTGGCAAAGATCTTCAATTTTCTCATTCCAGGAATCACCTTGACATGTGCCAACTACATAATCTTTGCATTCAAAGAATAGCCTCGACATGTTATCATCAGCAGAAAGAGTTGCCTCGGCAATCACGAATCCTACCCCAAACTGAATAAGAGAGAATTACTAATTGTAAGGCCAATCAACCACGATCATAATTTCACAATTCATTCTTGCACTAGGATAAAAACAAGAAGTATCTCAATCTAAATTCTAGAGGACCTACTTTTCAGAAAGTGTTAAATCTAATTATAAAGGCTACAATACCAAATGCTCAGTAATTTATTGCAAAAACCCACTTATAAACATCAAAAACTGGATTGTAGGGCTGGATTTTAGAATACTGATGTTTTTCATCCCATGTTGCTTAACTCACTAAAAACATTCATCCTGTTGAGTGTTGACCAACTTCTGAGCAGTGTTTAAAAATGCATGGCTGATGCGCGCCATGGCACGCCATGGGGTGGCCAACGCCATGGTGACCCGATGCTGTTGGGCATAGATGATGCAATGCCATGGCGCAGATGCGGCCTAATGCGATGATGCGCGCCATGGTGTAATTGCGTTGCATCGGTGTTTTTTCCTGTTATTTTTGAATTGACAGCCTTTTTTTTGGTACATTTTTATTCTATCCTTTTCAGTTAGTATGTTATCTTCCTAGTGAACACAACCCATAAGGATAGTAGAGGAAGAGGAAGAAGATGATGGAGCCTACAAGTCAGGCTCGGAAGTGAATGAAGATGATATTGATGATATACTCGAAAATGACTACTATGATGACCAGTTTCATGACTGATTTTCCTAAACCATCCTAAACCGTCCATCCTATAACTTACTTTCCTATTTTTAAAGTTTGATTTTGCTTTTTTTATGTTTGAACTTTCGTATGTTTGATTAAAACTTGATTTATTGTTTTGAAATGTTGTTTTTCTACACTAAATGTTCAATAAATGAACTTAGTTATGTTTTTATAGTTGAAACTGGTTCTTTTCCATTTAACATCGATGATGCATTCGCATCGCATCGATGCACGCCATGGCGACCCGGGGGGGGGGGCATCGCCAATTCGCCATGGGCCCTCGCCATGCCATTTTAAACACTGCTTCTGAGCTTTCATCAAACTAATCGATCCCATAGAAAATCTAATGTTCAGAGCTTCATCAAACTGTGATCCGGTGCCTCATGCAGGGACAGAAGCAAGCATCGGGGCTTGCAAAGAATTTTATCTCATATCAGTCATCTGGCAAACACAGCTATCATAAGAGAGATTTATATACTATCAGTCATTTTATGTATCTACATCTTGGAAATGACATCTTCTAATTAAGGCAGGCCATGCAATTTTAACAAAAAGAAGTATGTAGACCACTATCCACTAAAGGTTGCAAAAAAAAAACCACTTCGTGATTAAAACAGTAGTACATATTGTAATAAAAATAGAAAATGTCCAGTTTGGTAACTTACTACGGATAGGAAGAGCTGCTGAAATAGGCTGGATGGAGAGATGGCTTCAAACCCGGACAGAATGCTTTCCCTGCATACATGTATACCAATCCTCTCCGTGAAAAATTAATTTACACAAGTAGGAAATAACACTGAGCATAAGGAAGCCATCTTACACTGCCAAATCCTCATCAAAGAGAGGTGTTTGTCTAACGGAAGGGACTGGCCTTGCTGTTTCCCACAGTTCACGCCACAAATTGCCTAGAGATGAAGAAAAAATATAAATGAATAGTGAACTATTGATAGGATGACACATATCTGTCTCATATCTATGAATTAACAAATAACACGTATCAGCATTTATAAACTCAGAAAGTGTCTCAACATCATGGCTATATCCAATCCTCTAATCAAAGAATCAGATCTCATAGTAAAAGTTGCATGGGTATTTAGTGAAAATTTTGGTGCTATAAAGTGTGCAGTAATTTAAAAGCATGGGTGGTTTGCAGTCAACTTACCCTTTTTCTGCATGCGACTGCTTAGTCGACCTCTTGAAGAACCTTCATTTGTTATGTCAACTGCCAAATCACATGATTCAGCTTCGCTCCAATCAGGAGGAGAATGCCATCTTACGAAGTCCTCAAGAATACAACCAGGATTTGCAGCCTATTCAACAATGGAGCAATTTAATTATTCTAAGTGAAACATGTTATGGCAGGTTCCGGAGAAACTAACATTAGAAAAATAAATAAGACATAAATAATATTATTACCTTGAAAGCTTGCATGTCAGACAGAAGTTGGGAGCAACCAGCACCAACACTAAAGAATCATCAAGGATTAGGCTTAACAGCAATATTATGAAGATGTATACAAGATAGTACGATACTTTCAGTAGCATATTGACAGCAGAAGATATAAAATTTGAAACGGTCTGATAATTGCACTTCATTATCATCTTTATCACAGTTGAAACCTAACACGGTTGTACCTTCCAGACAACAGACACTGATCAATGAAAGCAATCTAAAAGATAACAAAGTATGTGCCTCCTTCACTGTTAAAATTTAAATAATGTAAGACCAAGGTCCTAAACACTTCTGTAGAAGTATCTTATCCCAGTTTTACACTAACAGAATTTTATGGATGTCCAATCAATCATATAGTAGGACTTGGTGCAATCATCAACTGACCATACTGAAATATAAAAACTAAAAACATATGCAGGCTTCAGGCTTCCTTTTTAGAAAATTTTACATCTAAGACACTGAAGATGGAAATCAATTATTTTAATACTCAAATTGGCTTAAGAGCAACATTATCCACTGTCTCAACAATAAAACAACTTGGCAAAAGACATCTGAACATAAGTAGCAGATAACCAACATCTTGAAATCTTCAAAAGACGGGGGACTACATGTGTCAATCTAAAAGCAGAGGAATATGTTATAACCAACCTTCCTGTCCGTAGCACAAGCTCCTCATGCTCTCGGATAAGATCTTCAGTAAGCAAAGGTGCTTCCTACATTTCAAAGATGTAAACATGTCTTAATAAATCATTCAGCTTTAACAAACCCATAAAGAAGACTGTTACTGAAAAAAAAACCTGTGTCAAAGGAGCATAAATGGGTTTTCCAGTTTCCAGCATTGATAGACCTTCTTCAGGGTGATTAGCACCTAGGCGGAGAACAAGTTCGCCTGTATTTATTCTAGCATAGAGAGCAGGATTTGAAGACCTGACATCCTTAAGAGCATCTGATCCATCAGGACGGCAAAGACCTTCTCTCTCCACGGACTCCAGCAATTCAGTGGCGATAGCATGACGTTTTTTTCGTGAAACACAGCAATTCATAACCTGAAGCTGTTGATACAGAAGGCAGCAGTTCAGATCTAAAATCTCATCCTCAGGGATGCCAGGTACAAATCGATCCTCCAACCAAAGCTTCCTCAGCTGCAATAATGTTGAAATTATAAGTATACTAGAAGTAAATTAAGCATAGTACACAAAGTAAACAATTTCAGAGTAACTATGAAGCAATAGAAGCTTCTTAAAGAGGGACAGTTATTTAGATTTTTTTCTTCTTTTTATAAGAAGTGAACTTTAGAGTGTAGCCAGGGATTGGGTACACCTGGATGAATCACAGGAGGGACTAACTCCAGATGAACCCAAAAATAAAGAAGCAACTTACTTCAACAACAACTTTGAACCAGAACAATGCCATCTTCTGTAGTGTCTTGAAGCTCCCCATGATCTCAGCAAGTTTAGCAAGAAAGCTTTCAGGAGGAGCACCATGGATGTCTCTCGGCAATGTAATTGACCTGGGCCACGTCTCCATGAAGCCTCCAATTTTCCGACCTGGAGTAAGTCCCTCTGTAATGTAATGCATATATTAGTAATATTACACAATATAGGAAGATCTGTGAGGAATGATGATACATCTAGAATTTTACCAAGAAGTAGAATATAGCGTAGCACCTACCAGTGTCGAGAATTGACTGAAAGAAGCTAAGGACCTGATCATCACAATGCTCGGACCTATGTGTTTCCTCTTTCTCGCGACACATTAATGACTTCATTGCAGATAAGCTTAAACTTGCCCTATCCCTGACTGGTGAAGAATTTCTTGATGAGTTGAGAAGATCCTTTATGGACCCATAGTTCTTTCCAGACCTGGAAAGGGAATTGACAAAAACTAATATAGTGACAACTGACAACTGCATTCAGGTGCCTGCAACAGAAACTAATGCATGAAATAAATTTTCTTTTCAGCAGTAATGCAACTAACTAGAGTAAGGGCACTTGACAGTACCCTACTGGTTACTACGCATTGAAATATGGTACATATAAAATTAGTGAAATGAAAATGGCAACTTGAGAAGTAAAATTCAATGTCGATTAAACACCACAGAGAGATGAGCATCATTTCATCTGTGATACAAGCCATGCATATTCTCTTCCTCTAAAAGCAGATACCAAACACTGAAGTCATGGAAACACTACAAACAGGGAGATATTTGGTTCAAACAAATAGAAAGACATGCAATATGCTTATGAACTGATGCCCTTCAGCACCATTGGAAGCACGAGGTAAGGAAATACAAAACGATTTCCACCACCTAAATACGAATATGAGCTTACTCAGCAGCGATGGCTAGTTGCTTCAATACTGATGCAGGAGGAATCATATCTCCAGTCACAACAGAAGAGCTTTCTGGCAGTGGAATCTCCAAATCCTGATTATTTAATTTATTTGATACCAACAGAAATGTAAAAACATCAGAACATGCTTCTGTGAAAACACAATAAGAGCCTAAGCAATTAAGTCACAGCTTCATTAGAAATTAGACAGGGCCCAATTGTAAAATTAAATCTATAAAAGAAAGAGCATATATATAAGCTAGTTCAGGTCAAGAACAATAGAACTTTTCTTGACTAATAACAGCAAATGACAAATATGTTCACGTCCATGCACAATGAACTGAAACCTTCTACTTAAGTATAACAAAGGGCACTACAGCTATGAGCATCAACTTCAAGTTAAGTCGACTCTGAGCACCTTTATTGTAGTATAACATCTATAATGATTTGTATTGTACCCATAACACTAATTCAACCGCTATTCAGCATTCCAGGTTCAAAACAAATTCTTCATATTGACAACCATTTTTCTATGGCGTTAGATGAATAAGGAACACTAAGCTACCGCTGTCATCTGACACTGACCGACATCGGGACCTAATTTTTCTGTTTTCATTCTCTCCCTAGTTTATCCAGATCCTAGCAGCAAAAATATTTCAATCATTTCTCATCAACACTCCAATAGTTCTGAATTCTGATGCAATATAGTATGTGTAAGCTATTTGCAAATGATCAAACTACAGGCTTAGTTTGTAAGAGAAGGAAGTGAGCTCTCAAGAAACAAGACAATAAAATGGTATCGCATAAGAAAAGCAGCTGATAGATCTAGACCTTAGATTCTGTGGAAAATCCCTCATTCTGTAAGCTAATATTTTCATCATAGACAGGAAATGACATTTTTGGAGTTTCAACTTTCTCCGATTCTTCACTTCCTTTCTTTCCTCTCCCCATATTCTTAAACCTCTCTTGCCATTCCTGCTTTGTCCCGATGTTTGGTGGTCGCCACTTGAACTGCTTTATGTCATTTATATCCTACATTTTTCACATTTTCAACTAAAAATGCATCAGTAAATTCTAGCATAAAGGAATATGAAATTGTTCAGAAACCTTTTACTTCTAATCATAGTTTACCGCAGAAAATGCTACAATAAACAATCACATCTACTCGATCAGTTCCTTAATCCAGAAAATCCATTCTTTTACCCATCAAGCACCAAAATGAATTTACATCCAAAGTTCAAATTGCAGGCGAAATGCAACACCAAACTTAAAGACCTCCAGGTTAAATATCGAGTACTTACAAACTTACATCCCCATCAGAAATGCAAATCGCAAACCAAGATATACCAGAGAAGTCCAAGGAGTTTAAATGTTGGATTCAGTAGTTCGATTTCAATTTCACTAACAATTCACCTCCGATCCCAATTCAAAAAATCCAAAAGTAAAATAACCTTAGATTCACACTCTTCACGAGATTGAGCTCCCACGTGATCCACAGAAGCCTTTGGCGGAAGTTCGTCCAACTCTGATAACCACATCCAACTCGCAAATTAGAGAGCACAAAACACCACAAATCCAGAACAACAAATTAGAATTTGGCGGTCGGAATCCGCAATTGGACGGCAATTGGAATGTGAATACCTAGTTGATCGAGGGTGGATAAATCGGATTTGATATCGGTGAGAACTCTCTCGGCTTTAGCAGCGGCGGAGTGGAAGGCAATCCTCGCCCTTGAAACAATCGAGGAGCCCTCCATCAGCAAAGCAGTCAATTTCAATGTTGTTTCTTCTTCCTTGTTCTTCCTTCTTCCCTACTCTTCCTTCCTTGTTCCTCTCTGCTAGGTAGCTGCAGAGCAATCAGTTGAGCGACGTCTTCGACGGATTTGATGCCATCTTTTTCGGAGACGAGAAGAAAGGGGGAGAGAGAAAAGACTATTGGAGTGTCAAAACTGTGGAGATTTGAGAGAA
The DNA here is from genome assembly GCA_963924305.1 of Polygonum maritimum. NCBI lineage: Eukaryota > Viridiplantae > Streptophyta > Magnoliopsida > Caryophyllales > Polygonaceae > Polygonum > Polygonum maritimum. The sequence goes on from OZ002734.1 coordinate 4,265,287, forward strand.
TATGAGAGATGGGGGAAATTATTTTTAATTGTATAAGGGAGAAAATCAAAACCAAGTCAAACACCCGGAGGCCTCAATAAAATACCATTTCAAATAAAATACCATTTCAAATTGGTTTGGTAACTTTGGTTAAATCAAAATATACGAAAGAAGAAAGGTTAATTGAAAATATTTACCATGCTTTTTAGTAGACCCGGTCCGAAAAAACGATCCGAACCAGTTTTTTTGCGTTTGAAACACGGCATGAAGTCAATGGGTCATAAAATTCGATCCCGCTTGATCCGAACCAACTAAGTTGAAACCCAATGCTTGTTTGGTTAACATGATTTGCCCATAAGGTTACAATTGGGTGCACATAAATTTATTGTGCATAATGTCACAATTAAGTGCGCATAAATTTATAACCTAACTAGACTAAGGAACATGAGAAGAAGCTCGGGGTTGTGGGGACATGAACATACAATATATATCCTAGAAATGTCATCCTATATATGTATTGTATAATAACTATTGATCACGAGAGATGTCGATGTTTCCTTTGAGTCAAGTTTGGCTCCCAAGCAGATTGTTGTTAAAGAGACCCAATTGATAATGAGGTCAATATGGTTACCAAGTCTCATGACATTGACCATCGAGCCTAGCTATCCCTTCGATGGCGAAATCTTGGGATTGAAGCAGCTAGCACTGGGTGAAATAGCTAGCCGCTAGGGCGCTAGCTAGTTGGCGTTGATTCTCTCACCTCTTCCCTTCTATGCCTCTCTAAAAGAATGGGCGATCACTATCGATCACTATTTGTCAAAGTCTATTGACATCATCTAGCTAACTTACCTTGATATATTAATTTATTTCTTTGTCACGACAAAACATGAACGCGTAGTAATAATATATAAACGTTGTATTTATTATATGTGAACTTTTAGTAAAATCTCTAAACTTCTAAAATTGTAATATATGAACATGTTTTGCAAAAGTGTGATCATCTGCATCAAATATTTGAGCATATATAATTTTAAATATCAAATATTATATATTTGGGTTTAATGACAAAAACAAACAAACAAACAAATTGTAATTTTTTTTTTTTTTGCAAAAAGATCGATTTAATTATAGTGCCAATCTCTTTTAATCTTAAATGTCCATAACTCAAACCCAGGAAACTCTTTCTTTTATCGTGTAGTTTGTATAAAAATATATGAATATTAATTGTTATTGATTTCCTAGTCTATATGCCTATTTATTGATTTATAAATAGATATATGTATATATTTAAAGGTTTAAAATAATATTTTAATAGATTTGTGTTATAATCTGTCAATTGGAGCAATAAGTAATATATTAAAAGTAAATTCAAATGATCTATAATATTGAAAGTGAACAACAAATATTGGTACCTTCCAACAATTTTGTAATATTATAATATAAAAACAATATTTGAATATTTTATACAATTCAAATGATGCACCAACTATAATTTAGATTAATGATATATATTATATATATTCAAGGTAAAATGAAAATGATCTATAATATTCAACGTGAAAAATAATATTTGAATACTTTTACATTACGACCTACAATACAAATAATTCAGGTTTGATATGTGCATAATTTCGAAGTTTTTAACCATTAAGGCTCCGTTCGGTACTTGCTTTTTTTGGAGCAGGTTCAGCTAGATGAAGCGGAATCGACCAAAAAATTGCACCCTTCTACCCCAAGGGGGCTGCCTTTCCGTTAACGTCTCGCTCGTTCCGCTCCCTGCTACCTACAGTGTCGAACGGACCCTAAGCTACACATAAATTTATAAAATATTTTTATAATAATACTTATATATAAAAATTTATGACTAAATGCATAATATTGATTACTTTTTTATTCTCATTATTTTTCTATGTTTTATGTTCTTATACAAAAATCTTTTTTTTTTTATTATGCAATGCTAGTATACTACGATTAAGATAAATGTGTCATAATAGCATTTATAATAAAAATGATCTATCATATTCAACTTGAAAAATAATATTTGACTACCTTTGCATTACAACCTAGCTTACCAACTAAAGTATTTAAATTATCTATAAAATAATTAAAAAGTGAAAAAATAATTCTCATGTGTGATAAGTTCATAATTTAGAAGTTTTTTTAACCATTAAGATTATTTCATAAATCGCTTACAAATTCATGACTCATCCCATATACACATATTTTTTAATTAGAAGTGTACATAAAAATTTGTGACCAAATACATCACATTATGTCCTTATTGAAAAAACCACATTTACCCAGGAAAATCCCGCAAATGCAGGCTTTGGGGGTTCAGCGTGGGGGGATTCCAGACCTAGATGGAATGCGCCCAATACGATCCAAGAGATACAGACCGAACCACATAACAAACTAAACCGAAAAACCTAAAACCCAAAAGGTACTACTAAAGCTAAAAGAAGGAAAAGAAAAGAAAAGATAAAACGAAAACCTAAAACCCAAAAGGTTATACATTTGTGACCAATTTTGTATTCACTTTTTAGTATTCTATAGAAAAATGTAAACTTAATCCTAAATTTGTGACTTGTTTTTATATTCACTTTTTAGTGTTCTATAGGGAAAAAAATATTAATTTATACATCTTTAATACAATAGTTTGTTTTTGTAAAACAATTACCTTTTTTATTCACTTCATTATGCTCACTAATATGTCATGATGACATTAAATACTCCCTATTAAGACAAAATTATAAATAGTTTTTATATTTTATATGAGACATAAAACACTAATTGTTATACATTTCTAATACAATAGTTTTTTCTAAGACAAAATTTATAGTTTTTAATTATATCAATATAGTTTTCAAATGATCACTTTTTGTATTCACTTTTTTATTTTCTATGTGAAGCAAAATACTAATTGTTATACATTTCTAATAAATAATGTGTTCTTTCAAATGATAACTTTTTGACAATCAAATAATCGCTTTTTGTATTTACTTTTTACTTTCTATATAAAACAAAATACTAATTGTTTTAATAAATAATGTGTTCTTTCAAATGATAACTTTTTGACAAAAAATCAATATGAATATAGTTTTCAAATAATCGCTTTTTGCATTTACTTTTTACTTTCTATATAAAACAAAATACTAATTGTTTTAATAAATAATGTGTTCTTTCAAATGATAACTTTTTGACAAAAAATATAGTTTTCAATATGAATATAGTTTTCAAATAATCGCTTTTTGTATTTACTTTTTACTTTCTATATTAAACAAAATACTAATTGTTATACACTTCTAATACAATAGTTTATTCTTTTAAATAATCATCTTTTTATTTACTTTTTATTCTCATTAATGTGGCATGAGGGCATTAAACATCCCTATGTACACAAAATTATATAGATAGTATAGATAGTATAGATATAGATATAGATGTATAACTTTATCACGGAGTGTCTAATCCTTCGACTAAGTGGGGATAATACTCTTAATGGAGTAGAATTTGTAATATTATGGTATGGTGTATACTCAATTATAGTATCGTATACACTTTGTTAAAAATAACACATACGCTCAATTATAAAGTTTATGTTCATTTAAAAAAGAACATGCCTACTAGTTTAAATGATCATCTATGTTCATTTATGATTAGACAATCGCTTACTTATGTACAATCGTCATATAATTATCTATCGAACTTAAACCGAAATTTATTTTATAAAAATTATGGTATGGTGTATACTTAAGACGACTTCATGCTAAATACTTTTTTCATCCTAACTCCTATTTTTTTTTTACTAGTCTTTATATGATGTATCTTATAAATACATTATAATAAGTTCAATATTCATAAAGCTAAAATCTTAAAGTAGAATAACCAAATCAATCGATTAAAAATTTGTATCTTACACAAAAAATTTATCAATATTATAAAATTAAATCATTATAATATAGCTTAAGAAGATACATTATCAAAAAAATATTTTAAAATTCATAGTAGTTGGCGTTGGCCTACTTAAAACGCGGAAGGTTTGGTGTTATGCATTACGAGATTGACAAATTCGTGTTTTTTAATTGCGTATGTTTTGTCCAACACTAAACCTTGTTTTCCATTTAGTCAATTCTCATTTCAGAAAGAGGGAGTAGTAGGTAGTCTCAAAGAAAAACAATTACAGTACTAACAATCCACCCTCCACAAAAGAGACTAATTCAATTGATCATAACTAGATTTAGTTCAGAACAATAGGCTCATTTCTCGTATATAATTTGATCCGCTTAGATGTGTAACTAAACGTAATACTGATTTCAATCAAATGCTTATATTCAGTAAACTTCTTGATTAGTTTAGTAGTAGCTAGTGTTTAGTAGCTTAAACATTCATTTCACTCAAATAAGTATATAAAAACATGTTGCTTATAGAAATTAAAACCTAGAATTGATCCAAAAAAAAAAAGAATTAACCTAGAAATCCTAACAAAAAAATTAATTCAAAACGAATATAATTTAATAAAACATTTCAATCTTAAGGCTCTTGATTGATATCCATCGATGTATAGGTAGTAGAACCCTTACTTGACCCGACCCGAACCGACCGAAAATTTTAGAGTTAAAACCCGACTAGCCGACCCGAATAGTATCGAGTAAAGAAAAAAATCAAACTCGATTAACCCGATCGAACCCGATTGGGTTTAAACCCAAACTCGACCCGATTTTTTATATATATGTAGAATAAATATATTTTCTTTTATATATTAGAATATATTTTATTATAAAACCTATTATAAAAATCTATTAAAATATTGTTGTATTATTAAATATTATCATTTAATCATAGTATTAATATTTTATTTTAATAATCATTAAAAACTCAAATTTTTAGCTTGTTAGGTTGATCCGAACCCACACAATAACCTATAACCTGATTGACCCGAACCCGCACTCAACCCGAATCCGAATTCTCCCGACCCGATCCTTTTGACACCCGATACAAAAATCATTCATATTACGTGTATGTTGAGCAGTAAAATATTAAATATAAATCTTGCTGTATAGTTTTTCAAACTCTTAGAAAACCCATGATCATCGAGTTTTTACTATACATAATGTGACACCAAGACTGTTATTGTAAATTTTCATCAATCTTTTAACACATGTACATACAAAGATCTTTTATATTATAATTAAAAATCATCACTAGTTCACCACTAAAAAAAACACTTTCAATTTCGACCAAAAAAAACACTTTCAATCTGGTAAAAGATGTCATGTATGTGATTTAATATAGAAAATTGGTCAAAGGCTCGGAGTTGTTTGTTTCTAACCTGTCTCCCACAGCCTTAAAAGCCTTAAAATATGTTAATTTGTAACGAGTAGCACGAGAATAATCATCAAGGTAGTCATGGACATGGGCCGGGCTGGGCTGGGCCAAGATATTGTGGCCCAGGCCCGGCCCGGCAAATCACCGGACTGGGCCGGGCCGGACCCCGGGCTGGGCTGGGCCGGTCCACATAGGCCCGGGCGGGCTGGGAGCGGGCTGGTGTCGGGCCGGGCTGGCCCACACATACCGGGTTGGGCCGGGCCGATAGTTTATTTTTAATAATTACTTATCAAATTTTTAATAATTAAGATGCATATGTAATTAATTTTAATAATTATAGTGCATATTAATTTTATTTTTGCACAAATATAATTTATAGGGTACAAATAATTTTATTTTTACAAATATACAATTAATAGGGTGCATATTAGTTTT